>PVIJ01000169.1:252008-364389 GCA_004024925.1 Scalopus aquaticus
GGGGGGGGGGGGGGGGGGGGGGGGATCAAGGGTTAGTTTTTAAGCTTGTCTTTAGCTGACCTTTAGTTTGGCTTCTTTATATTCCACATATTAGTGACACTGTCCAGTATAAATCTTTCTCTTTATCACTTATTTCACTTAGCATTATTCCTTCCAGTGCCATCTATGTTTCCATAAATGGCATAAATTTATCCTTTTTAATAGTCTCCACCTGCATTTGTATCTTTTCCCTTAGCCCAGTACACAGAACTTTAGGCATAAAGGATTGTCTCAAACAACAACAACAACAACACTCAAAACACAAATCAAGTGCCGAAGAGGTCACCTATGTGTGAAGTGGAAAGCCAGTGATGACATCTCTCATGGTTGGTGTGCTAGTTCAATGTTTCCAGCTGTTCTTTGCTTTCCAACAGAGATATCCAAAACATAGATTATTCTAACTGTTCATTGACTTTCCTTATTGATCAATTCAGACTTAAATTTTTCTCCTTTAACTAGTGAATCTCAAAATTGTTTACATGTTAGAATCATCCTGGAGCTTTAGAAAATCCTCATGTTCAAACTGTACCCCAGACCAATTAAATCAGAATTTCTAGGAGTGAGGCCAAGCCATTGGTATTTTTTTTAAAGCTTCCCAGGAGATTGAAGTCTAGCGCCAAGACTGAGAAGCACTGTTTTGGATCAACTGTGTAAAATCTGATAATTTGAATCCTAGACTGGAAATAGATAATAAATAAGTAAACATCCGGGAGTGGGATTTCTTGATGGACCCCACCAGTGCTGAGGATGTCCTTCTGATTTTGACTGTCCTTTTCCTAAACTACTTTAAGGCATGCTTCACAGTGGAGTGAAAGTACAGTTGAGAACAAGCACTTGCTTGAAGTGAAACTCCTTGATGCCCCAGGTTCATAGCCCGGCTGTTAATAGCTCTCGGATTGTCCACACCCCTAATTGACACTCATTATTCTAATCTCAGATTGAGAGCTATGTCTTGACAGAGGCCTTCTCTGACTACTCCCACATTCCATCAATATTTGAAGCACTAGTTATACTTTCTCAAACATCCTATTGTAACCAGAAAATTCTGGGGTTGGGCTACCTGTTGCTGCTGGAAGTCAATTGAACAGCGCCAGGAACTGAATCTGTAACATGTATTTTATTGTCAGAAAACCTGTGATCTGAGAGAATGGGAGTATTTTACCTCAGAAGCATGTTCTGACACCTCATCTCAAGCAGGCATTTTTTTAGTGAATTAAAAAAAGACAGTTAACCATAAGCGAACCACAACAGCCTATCACTGCTGGTGCCCTGGTCTTTGTTATGGTCCCAGAGTTTGTCGTCACTTCCTTGGTCAACTTGAGTCAGATAGATCCTGTTTTCCTGGGCCTGGGGGAAAAAATCCTGTTTTCTCCTGGCATCAATGTCCAGTACTTTCTGATGGTGTCACTGGGACAGGACTTTCAGTGCAAAATAAGAGTTTCAGTTCAAAGAGAACAGATTATTAGCTACATGGTGTTTGCAGATAAGCTCTGCTGTGTGTATGCATGCAGATTCCTATACTAGGTATTGTGCCCCTCCCTTCCTCTCAAGTCCCTCTCACTGTTTTCCTTTAAGTACTCATAATAGACTGCAGAGTGATTATACACCTAGCATACCACTCCCTCTCCCTATCACAGGATTTTGCACTTAATGATGGGAGAAACTATATCTGCTTTGTACAATGTTGTAAAGCTGGCACCCATCATAGTGCATGTGGTAGGAGCTTAGCAAATAATTGCTGAAGGAATGAGAAGAACGTTACTAGTTTTTGATAGGTATTTACTGGCATGGGAAATGACAGAATCCTGTGCCTCTCTGTGGAATATTCTATCAACTGTGAGGTAAAGCAGAGTGCTGGGCATTCTCGAGACATTCAGTTTTGACCAGTAATTCTCAAATATGGTCAGCCCATGAGAACCACTCGGGTGTTTTGTTGAAACAACAAATACCCGTGCCACTTCTTCAAGAGAGTCAGTCTCAATAGTGTGAGAATAAGAACCAGCAGCATTTTTGTGAGCTGGTTCTGGTGCCCCGGGCCACAGTCCAGTCTTTAGAAACTGCCATGCTAGACGTTGTCCTGAAATGAATTTCAGAATATTTTCAGAATTTGGGGTCTATAATCTCCACAGGTAAGTTGTTCTTTTTGTTCTGTAATGAAATTGTGAAGTTGAGGTTAAAGGTTTTCTCTGGAGAAGAGAGACATTGCTTTATACAACAGCTCTGGAGGGATAATGCTCCAAATTCTGTCCACTCTGTTTGTGACTGGACCAAACTGCACTTTCTTAGAGACCAGTGTAGTAAAGTCTGATGATAATATTAGAAATGTACCCATGTAGCACTTTCCTCAAATGCATGGGAAATTTAGCCATGAAGGTCATGGTCGGTGACTATGCCAACCACGCTATTGGGCAGTGTTGGCCATATTTTTATGCACCCATATCTATTTTCAGAGACAATCAACTTGGGAAATATTATATTAAGGAAAGTATTCGTGGCATTTGCTTTCACGCTAAGGAAGGATACACAGATTATAAGACTTCAATTATTCAGAGGTTCCTCATCTAACAAACTCAACTAGCCATATAGAGCAGAGAAGGAAAAAATAACAAGAGAACTCCATATACCAAAAATGGGGATTATGACAACCATGTAATTAAAAGTAAACATGTTTTTTTCCTAGACGAGGACCCATTTACTCAGACTCTACTGTGACCGTAAGCATAATCTCGACTATTTTGGGATGTCATGAGTCATATACAATAAACACTAAAACATCAAAACCATAGCTGCATAGCACCAGTTGGGCTCAAACAGCTTTTTATTTTAGTATCTTCTGTTCAACAGTTGATTGATAATAAGCTGTATAATTTGTTGTATAAATCCTTTTAACAAACTTCCTTTTAACAAACACAATGTGGAAGAAATCATGGTTTGTGACTTCTGAGGTTAGATCATACAATGTATTACCATTTCCATTTGATCTATCTTGGATTGCCCCCTGGGGGGAAAGCTAGCTGCCCTGTGTGAACATATATGTGAAATAATATGTTGTATGGTTAAGATTTATTATAAATAATAAAAGATCCAGGATGATATTATTTGTATTTTACAGACAAGAAAGCTGTGTGAGGGAGGTTGGAGAAGTTAGTTATATTGTTGTGATTCTTAATCTAACATTCTTCCTGTTGTGCTATGATGCCTTGTAAAAAGTAGACCAATCTTTAATAAACATAAAGATAATCTGGAATCATCAAACAAAGTCAAAGCTTTAGTTTAAAATTTGAGAAGAAAGCAAAAAAGAAAAAAATGTGGAAGGGAAGAGTATTTTACAAAATTGCTTGTTAATAGTGGTTAAATTAAAATGACAAGGAGGGAAGGTGCTATAATAAGTTAAAATAATATTTGAGTACCTGAAGGAGAGCTTGTATTACACGAAAAAGTCACTTTCATGAAAATCTTCTTTTACTAAGAATGCAGATGAAAAAGAAATAGATACCAGCGCAAAAATATGAACACAAACATTTTTTTTGAACCAGACTTTTCAGCCTCTGACTTACCACTTACCACCAGTTCTAATGTGTAGTGCTATATATGTGGATGGGTTATTTATTATTTACATGATCTACAAACCATTCTTCCGTGCTCAAAATGGCCCAGGAAAGGAAGAGAAGGAGACAGCAGCAGTCAATTAAAACTGGAGAATAATTTTAGCAGATTGTTATATCTGAACTGCAAGAGAGCTAAGACACTGAGAGTAATTCCTTCTCCACAAGAAGTGGTTTAGAGATGTTGACGTTTGCTAAAGTCTGCTTGGCAAAATATATAATAGTGGTACTGTTAAAACACATTATGTAATTTATGTCTTTTTCAAATTCTAACTTTACGCTTTATCGGCTCAATTCTCCAGTCCTAGGTTCAGATGTTAGACTGATGATGAATAGGCAAAGAAAGTAATTTTGTGCATTCTCTTTGCTCCACTCCCAATCCCAACAGTGTGTCGATAGATTGAAGATTTTCTTTTTCAGATATTTACAAGGGTATTGTAATCTCTGTAAGGATGGTAGGTGCTATTATTTTGCAACTGTTTGGTTCACTACCTTATCCACTGATGCTAATTTTTGCAGAACTGTGCTGGCTGTTGATCTCTAACCTAGGACTCAGTAACTCCCCCTCTCTGTCCACCCCAGGATATTCTCTGGTAGACAAGTATTTATGAACATTACACCTCTGCGTCTGCACTGATATTAAAGAAGTAATGTCTGCAGATATTAATCTCCAGTTTGATTCTTCATTATATTGCTCTTCAACTACTGCAGAATTATTTTTCCTTCTCTATTCTAAAACTAGGAAAAACTATTTTGAGTCACTATATTAAATTTTCCCCTATTCCTTTATCGATTAATTTGTTACTTGGTTATTGTGGTTTTTTTAAAATATGTCCACAGATTCTTTGATAAAATTCCTTTTAAAGATGGACTCTAATTCCCTGCCACTTAAATGTGAGCCGGGTACAGGGGACTTCCTTTTTTTTTTTTTTTAAAGATTTATTTATTTATGCATACAAGAGCTGGGGTGTAGACCAGAGGTGTGGGGGTGGTGAGAGGATTCACCGGAGACAGAGTGGGGAGCAGAACAACAGAACAGGCAGAATGACTGAAATACACTGCCAAGGGGAGCAGCAGGGGAGGCACAAGAGGTCTGCTGCACCATGTGGGAAGCTCCCTGGCTGGGGATTGAACTCGTGTTGCAGTGGCTGCTGGGTAGCTTCACAGTGTTGAGACTTAACCCCTTGCACCACCAGGGAGGCCTATAGGGGACTTTCTTTTAACAAGCATAATGTGACAGAAGTTATGACTTGTGACTTCTGAGACTAGATCATAAAAAAAAATTACCATTTCCATTTGCTGTTTCTTGGGTTTCCCACTCTGAAGAAAGTTAGCTGCCATGCTGTGAGCATATCCAAACAGCCTTGAAAGAGCATATCCAAACAGCCCAGTGGGAAGGAATTGAGACCTCCTGGCATAAGAGAGATCAACCATGCAAGTGCAATGGCTGCAGCCTTGACTATAACCTACTGAGAGACCATCCCCTCGACCTCCAAATCAAACCATGCAGTGAAGCTACTACCAAATTTCTGACCCTTAGAAACTGTGAAATGTAATATATGATTGTTGTTGTCCTCACGCTAGGATGTTTTGGGAAATTTTGTTACATAAAAATAATGCAGTTGTCTTGCCAAGACAAGATAACTGTTGCCTTGATTCATACAAGAAATATTTAATGAGCATTTAATATGTGTCCAGTAGTCTGTAAGGTGCCAGTTATACTAAACAGGACATACAGTTCCTCCATTTAAAGAACTTCTTGTGATGGATAAAAATTATAATATTTAATTACAGTAAGTGTGGGGCTTCCCTGGTGGTGCAACAGGTTAAGTTGCAGCACTATGAAGCTATCTGCAGCCACTGCAGCACGTGTTCAGTGCCGGCTGGGGAGCTTCCCACATGGCGCAGCAGACCTCTCCTGCCTCACCCGCTGCTCCCCTCAGCAGTTTGCTTCAGTAGATCTGCCTGTTTTGTTCCCTGCTCTGTCTCTGGTGAATCCTCTCACCACCCCACACCTGTGGCCTACACCCCAGTTCTTGTATGCATAAATAAAGAAATCTTTTTTAAAAAATTACAGTAAGTGTGAAAGGGAATATTAGGATTATGAGTGCTTATGATCCTCAACCTGAAGGTCAGGAAAGGTTTCCCTGAGGAGCGACATTTAAGCTGACACTGGAACATAGGGAGGTTAAAAGTGGAGAATGGGATAAAGCTTTCCAAGCAGAGGCACAGTATATGCCAATGACCATGCTCAATGATCCCAACTAAGACATTTCTTTGCTAGAAACTACTGGGAGATAGTTTATTCTTTTACTCAAGTTCTTCAAAAAACCATTATTTGAGCACTTGCCATGTGTTAGACACTGCTGTTGGAATAAAGAGCAAACTCTGAGCTGCTGAAACTACCCTCTGATGTTTTAATGGACACCATCTTAGCACCCAAGTGGAAGAAGTCTCAGCCATGGAATAGTACATCTCCCAGCATGTTATGAATCTGATTTTCTGAATGAGGAGGGTCACTGGGCAGTAGGGGCGTAGTTAAGCTGCCATATTAGGCTTCTAATTGAATATGCACGGGTTCGGGTTGTCTTGCTTCTACGGCTCAACTGCGGCCCCGTATTGCTGGGAACGAGAGACCTGGAGGGGAGACATGAAGAGGAGAGACATGTATAGACACTTGGAAGAGACACATGGGTAAGAGACGCATGGGGCAGGGGAAGGGGGGCTGTTCTTGATCTTTGTCAGAGACAATAGTAGCCATTATCTTGACCTCATTGTAAATTATGTGATTGTATTTTCTCTATTTCCTTCTGTCCCAGATCTATGGGACCTGCCTGACTCTTTTCTTTCAGTTCCTCGCCAGAAGGTATCTTAGACTTGTGCAAGGTTTTGGGCCTCAGGAGCCCTGTTTTGGGCCTCAGGAGCCCTGTTTTGGGCCTAGCCTGTTTGGATGGGTACTTGCCCATGAGGGAATGGGTAATTTGGGGGAGTTTATTGAGAAACTATTTTTAGAAATATACTTTCTTTATGTACACTAATCCTATTTAAGATCTTTCACATGAAGAGTCTCCTTCCTTTGCCCCTTTTAGAACATGCAGCCCTAACAGTTTGGAGTTCCAGGGTGCCCCTCAGTTGCATATTATCAGAAGCACGGGGGATACAGCAGTAAACATAACAGGCAGGAATCTCTGCCTTTGTAGAACTTACATTCTTGCAAGTATGAAGAGCAGCCAGCAAAAATTAGCGAATAAGTGAAAAAAATGTGGAATTCTGGTTCTGAATGGAAGGAGCTTGGGAGTTGTTGCCATACACTAAGAAAAAAACTCAACAGACTGAAAAATCAACAACTCTTCTGAGATCCATCAGAACATTGAAGTTACAGGGTAAACTGCTGCCCAAAATTGGATAGACACACAGGCAGATAAGGAGAGTCATAGTTTACCTGAGTAGAAGCCCGGGAACAGAAGAAACCCCTTGGGAGCCAGTGTCAGGCTTAGAAAACCTGATCTTTCATTGACCAGTTGCTGGAGTGTCAGTATGGACAAATCTCAGTTATAAAAACTCCAGAGGGGCCCGGTCTTAGGGGAGAACCCCCACAGTTTTGTGTTTTACCACTACCGGCCACATCAGGTTCTCACAGTGAAAAAAGGGAAAAATCCCCTTTGGTTTCCAGCAGGGGAGAGAAATTGGTCATTTTGAAATAGATCTGGGCATCATTCTATTCTTCTTAAGTTATGCTCTCAAGAGAAACAATTTAACTGAAGCCTAACCTACTGTGGTTTTACTCCCTTCCTTGGGAAAGACAATACCCAACTCTGAAACACTTCCTACCTGTCCCAAGGGGAAAACAAATCAAAACTGAAAGCATTTGTGAAGGTCACAGCCCAGGGGCACCAGCTCACTGAAAGACTGAGACCTAATCATCGGATTATGGAATGGTCCCCCTTTCCCCATACCTTACCACCACCTCAATAGATCTTCTTTATAATAACCACTGAAAGAACTGCATCTCAGACAATATTTAGGGAATCTCTAGGGAAACCTAAAGACAAAAGCAAGAATGCCAGAGGAAAGTTTTACTTTTGACACCTACGGCTACAGCAAACAGTATGAACATAGCCTAACCCCTAGGCAGATAAACAAGTTATATAATATGGTGATATGTGCTGAAAGGAAATGAAAGCAGGCAAGGGATAGGGTGTGTCGGTGGAAAGGGGCAGATTGCAATTTCAAAAAGGAAGGTCAGGAAAGGCCTTGTTAAATAGGTGATATCAGTGCAAAGATCTGAAGGAGGCGAGGGAGTGAGTCATGGAGATAGCTGGGAAACAGGAGAGAGGCGTTGAGTAGAAGGTATTCAAGAGGGAGTGTGTCTGGTGTGTTGGGCAAACCACAGGAATACCAGTGTGACTGGAGCAGAGTTAGTGAGGGGGACAATCACAGGAAATGAGGTAAGAGAGGTAAGTTTGGGCTAGGTAGATTGTACATGACCTTGTAGGTCATTCTAAAGACTTGGGTCTCACTGACTTCTATGAGAATATACCACAGGAGAGGAAGGGACCCCAGTCAGGAGGTTTTAGAAATAACTCAGGGGAGAAGTAATGAGGCTTGGGTCAGGGAGGAAGCAGTAGAGAAAGTGAGAAGTCATCAGATTCTGGATACATTTTGAAGATAGAACTGATGGTTGTTGCTGAAAGACCAAGGTATAAGACAAAAGAAATAGGGTTGTACCCTTGGTTTAAGCAAAAGAAAAAAAAAAAAAAAAGGAAGCCAGCATGAGGAGTAAGTCTCATAGGGGAGAAATCAAGCGTTAAATTAGAGATGCCTATTTCACATGCAAGTGAAGCTGTTGAATAGGTGGGTGGGTGGCCAGTTTTGGAGGTGGGGGAGAGGTCTGGGCTGGAGTATCAGTACACGCAAAAAATTTTAAGCCATGAGGATCAAGGTGTGAACCAAGGGAGTGAATATACATGAAAAAGAGAAGAGGACCAAGGAGTTAATCCTAGGACCCAATGTTCAGACACTGATAAAATAAGGAGAAATGAGCAAAGACTGGGAAATAGAAGGAAAACCAAGAGAGTATGATATGCTGGAAACAAGTTAATAAAATATTTCCAGAATGAGGGAGTGAACAATGGTGTTATACATTACTGAGGGATCAAATAAGGGAATTTATTTTTTTTAAGATTGATTTATTTATGCATACAAGCTGGGGTGCAGGCCAGAGGCATGGGGCGGCGAGAGGGTTCACCAGAGACAGAGTGGGGAGCAGAACAGGCAGATCAACAGAAATACTGACAGCTCCGCAATGCGGCGCTTAACCGCTGTGCCACCAGGGAGGCCCCAAATAAGGGAATTTGATTGGCAAAGTGGATACCAGTTGTGGAGAGCAGTTTTGGTGCTTGGACCCTTCCAGCCTGGCTCTAGAGAGAAGGATAGGATAGAGTTTAGAAATATGAGTATAGATAACTCTTTACGGAAGTTACTATAAAGAAGAATGGAAGTATGGTCATCCCTCCTCCATGGTTTCATTTCCTTAATTTTAGTTCCCCATGGTCAACTATGATATTTCTGGAAAGTTCCAGAAATAAAAAATTCATTAGTTTAAAATTGTGAGCTGTTCTGAGTAGCATGATAAAATCTTAACACTGTTCAGTTTCCTCCTGCCTGGAAAGAGAATCATCCCTTTGTCCAACTTAGCCACACTGAGTATTTCCAACCTGTTAGTCATTTACTAGCGCTCTCAGTATCACAGCTTGTGTTCGAGTCACCCTTATTTTACTGGACAGAGCATAAGGAAAAAATAAAAAACACATAGTATTGCTATTTGCAGTTTTGGGTATCCACCGGGGGTGTTGGAATACAACCCCAATGGGTAAGGGTGGGGGGACTACTGTATAACTTATAGCTGGAGAGTAACATGAGGAGAAAAATAAAATATATGCTGATGAGATGATCTGGTCAAGAGAGGAAAATGATGACTCAGGAGAAGGAAAGAGGAGGAATTTCCGGAGCATTATTCTTGAATATTTAAGAGAACAGGATCCAGTGAACAAGTGGAGAGTTAGTCTTAGAAAGGAACATGGACAGTTCATGCCTGGTAACCAGCGAGAAGGCAACACAGAAGGTCCAGATGCTGGTGGGCGAGTGGAGGTGTTGCTGGGAACTTGTGGAAGTTCTCTTCTGATTATTTCTATTTTCTCAGTGAAATTGCAATTGAGGTCAAGAGCTGAGAGTGATGTGGGGGAGGCAGTGCTGGAAGTTTGAGAAGAGTGGGAAAAAAAATAATTGTAGTCTAGGAGAGTGGGATCGTAAATGGATGGGGTAAATGCACTATGATTTCTGGGTAGCATGAAGGACATGCTTAAACTCAGTAGTTGTAAATGTCCTGAATTGAAAGAGAGACTGGTCAGCATACATGAATGTTTTCTTCTAGCTGCATTTAGCTGCATACATTTTGATGAAGAGCAATATGTCTGCAAATGAGGATAACAGTTTGTTCTCATCTAACGATCAGCTACTACTAAAATTAAGAAATGTCAGATTTGTGTAAAATCGACACCATTTAGCACTGTTAGATAATGGTGTGGTTCTTTGATTAATTGAATGTTTTAAATAATTAAATCCACTATTTATACATGAACTATTTTTCTACAGAATTAAAAAATAAGAACATACTTTGTACTTAACAGTTTGGGGGTAATAGGTGTCTAAATATGTAACATGCACTTCCAAGCCATTGTTCTGAAAAGTAATGATCACTGTATATCCTAGGGAGAAAACTGATTATTTGAGTTTTCTGGTAGTTTGGAACGTGGAAACATTACATTGAAAAATTTCCAAAAGATATAAAAATGAAAGGGGATGTCACTAACTGTAATAAGAGTCTCTTTATAGAAACCCATTTACTGTATCTTGATTGTACCTATGAGACCTCTGGAGTAACATTTCCCCCTTCTCTCAATTACTTTTATCTTTGATAGTGAAGCATCGAAGAGTACGTAATTAAACTCTGAATCTCTGACAATAGCAGTGCCAGTGCAGCGAGGGTATGATTATCTAGACTTGCTTCATCTTTGATTATTGCAAGACAGACTTATTTTTCTCTCCTCTTGTGTTTTTCAGTAGCTCAAACTCATTTTACACTTGAGAATCTGCTTTACATTATTCACTTACTTTTAAAAATAACTGTCTGATTATATAAGCAATACATTTCCACCAAATATAACTTGGAAAATATGGAAAGGTAGAGAGAGGAAAATAAAAATTATCTTTCATTTCACCACTCAGAGAGGAACACAACATTTTGGTGAATTTTAATGTAATATTTTAATTTATACATATTTATTACAAATTTTGTATCACTCGGTATCATTTTATATTTTTAATTTAGTATTTTATTTTGAGCTTCTCCAATGCCATCACATTGAAAACACAATTTTTAATGTCTATACAGTACTCTGTTGAATGTACTATAATTTATTTAACAATTCACCCATTATTGTACTTTTAGGATGTTTACAAATTTTAGAAAATATTTGGTGAGCATAATTCTTGAACATAATCTTTTTTGGTAGTACTGATTATTTTCTTAGTTAGACTGCTAAAGAGGGAAATATAGGGTGAAAGGGACAAAAATTTTAAAAGTTATGGGTACATATTGTAGCTGCCCTTTTGAGAGATCATATTTCTCTGTGGCCCCGAAAGTGAATAATGTGTTGGTTTTGCTGTACCCTTAAGAATTCCACCAGCCTTTCTAGCACTTTTCTGGATACACCTTACCTGTGATCACTTCATTCCAGTTTTGTTCTCAAATGAACCATCTCTTAGACTCCTGGGGTCTTCTTGAATCTTTATCTCACCACTGAAATAGTTTCCAAATGACTAACACTGTCACTTCCCTGTTCCACAGGGGGCCTTCCCATTCTGCCCCAGCTTCCCTTATCACTCACCTCTAAGTACTCTGACAAGGCTGCACAGAATGTCTTTTTTTTTTTTCATTTTTATTTATTCTTTCTGTAGAAGAACTGGGGCATGAGGGGTGAAAGGACTCACCAGAGACAGAACAGAGAGCAGAACAGGCGGATTTACTAAGATACACTGCTGAGGGGAGCAGCGGGCGAGACAGGAGAGGTCTGCTGCACCATGTAGATCAGCTCCCTGGCTGGAGATCTAACGCAGGCCCTAGTGGGGATAGCGCTGAGACTCAAGCCCTGGGCTATCAGGGAGGCCCCACACAGAACGTGTTTTTACTCACAAAACAACCAATGCTGTCTGTTCTCCAAACTTTAACACATTTTCACTCAGTCACCTTTCTTCCCTGGAACTCCAGTATCTCTTTCAGGACTCAGGGCAAGGGTGCCTTTGGCCGTCCTTCCCTGATGTCCCGGAGTGAGGCAGTTGTGCCTGGTACCCACTGAGCTGCAGGGCTGCAGCATCATGCCCTGCCCCACTATAGCTAATCACCTCTCGCCACAATTATTTGCTTACCTTGAATTCCCCATTGAACACCTCAAGGACCTTATTTATTTTCATTCTCAGTTCTTCTCCTATTACACAGCTGACGATCAATCAATATTTATTGACTCAATGGCTAAAAGCACAGCATTGGTTTGAGTATTCTGTCATTATCTAGCCTGGAGAAGCTGGAGTTCAGAGGTAGCATGTGCCATTGCTAATGAGTCTGCAGTGGTCCCAAGTGGTCTCCCCTTAGCTGGCATCTAAGCATCACTTCTTATTGTTTGGCTTCATTGTGCTCTGTTTTAACTGTAGTCCATGCTCCCCAGTTCTTCCTGTCATGATTTCACTCATCTGACAAAGCTCACTGGCATAAACAGCTAATGACTTCACATTTACACTTACCCTTTTGTTCTTGCATTGTTCCCATGGAACACTCCTACCATGAACATTCCCTGATCCTTTGCACAGGTGACTGACCATTGGCTGGAGAAACACAGATTCGTGTTGCTTAAAGCATTCTACTTATGAATTCATTCTCTTATATATGTATGTGTTTTCTCTGCTTCTGATGTTTTATTTCACTCTTCTTATGTATGCCTTGGAAGCAGCCTCTATCCTTTATTGAACAAGACAAAATATCAATACATACAATGTATATATTTATGTGGAAATGCATCATCCCTTTGGCAATTGGATTAAGTTTGAATTTTTTTTTTCTTTTTTAAAGATTTATTTATTTATGCATACAGGAACTGGGGAGAGGACAGAGGTGTGGGGTGGTGAGAGGGTTCACCAGAGACCGAGTGGGGAGCAGAACAGGCAGATGGACTGAAATACACTGCTGAGGGGAACAGTGGGCGGGCAGGAGAGGTCTGCTGCACCATGTGGGAAGCTCCCTGGCGGGGATCGAACTCGTGCTGCAGTGGCTGCAGATAGCTTCATAGTGCTGAGACTTAACCCCTTGAGCCACCAGGGAGGCCCTAAATTTGAATTCTTAACCCAAGCACTCAGTGCCCCTGTGATATCGTCCGAATTTATATTTCTGGCTTTCTTTCCAAGTAGACCCTTTGAATACGCTGCTTGTCATGATTATAAGACTGTAAACTCTTGAAAAAACTGGGTGCTCCTTGCTGCCCAGCTATATATATCTCAGTTTGCCTTTTCATCCAACTCCTCAGGATTGCAGTTTCAAACATTTTCTGTTCTCCCTTTCAGTGACTTGGACCCAAATTTTACTTGAAAAATTAGAGTCATTGGAGGAGATTTTGCTTCTTTTCAGTCTCCCACCTCAACGTCTCTCTTAGGGCAGTGCAGTTGGACATCTCCGGGTTCTGCACAAGTCACAGCGCCTGCGCATTGTGCCTTCAGCTTTGTACTATGGTTCTGCCCACAAACCTGGTCCAGCAGCGCTGTGCCCAAAAACTCAGCTAACAACCCACCTCTCTTTCCTTTTTAAAGTGCAACTCTATTTCTGACTCAAAGCCCCATTCTGCTGTGTTGTTTTTTTTAAATGAACTTTTTCCTTCGCAATTGTACTCTTCTTTCTCACCCCCCCAAGGAATTTCTTCAGTAGGAAGGCTTGAGAAAAGGGGAGAAGGGGGAAGACCAGCAATGTTCTCTCAGACAGTGGTCTGCCAGGTCTCTGTTGAGGAGTCGTTTCCACACCCTTTGGCAAGAAGCGGCATCTTTCCTGAGCATCCTGGGAGTCTGTGTTCCTAGACAGATCACAAAGTTCTTTGTCTCTCTGGACTTCTCCTTTGATGGGGCTGCTGGGAGGCAGCCCCCTCCCCCCCATTGCTGCTGTGAGAACCACAGATGGCTTTTCTCCATTTTCTCCTCCTGCCCTCCCTGTGGAAATCTCTACTCTGAGAGAATAATCTCTTCCTTCATTTGCCTTCAAGGAACTGGTTCTTTAACCACAATTCCTTCGTTTTCCTGAAGGTTTAAAAGTTTGCGGAATAGCAACAAGAAAAAGCAAACAAAGGGCAGAAGAGACTGAAGGTTTTAAATATCAGTCGAGAAAACCCATAGAATAATGTCTCACATGGCATTCCCATGAAAGTAAACAGAATAAAAGCAAGCCAACAAAAATTGCCTCTGATTTTTTTATATTCTCCTCCATTCGCTCACCTTCCATCTTTCTGAAAAAGCGGCTTGTATCCATTGTCTTCATTCTGCTTTAGTCAGCCCTTTCAAGACTTGAAATCTGAACTTTCCCTTCTACCAGTCTATTGAAAACACTCTCCCAATCATCAACCCAACTGTTTCTAGTGTCTTCCTCCGTCCCTAACTTCCCCCTTTTCTTTTAGACCTCCTTTTCTCCTTCTGTATTGTTTGAGTACTTACTCAGTGGCAGATGATGAGTTAGAGACATCTGGTTTTTAATTTAGGATCAGGTGAGGGTCGTTGGTAAGTAAATAAGTACTTCACAGGCCAGTCTATATTTGCACCAACAGTTTAAAAGGGTTCCTTTCTCTCCACATCCTCAGACCTTGTTGTTTCTGTTTATTTTAATATGGGCCATTCTCACTGGTGTGAGGTAGTATTACAATCGCCAAGATGTTGAAATGACCTAAATGTCCCAAAGCAGATGAGTGGATCAAGATGTGGTATATATACACCATAAAATGCTACTCAGCAATCAAAAAAGATAAACTCATACATGGATATCAAAAAACCAAGCAAAGGGTCAGACACAGGCAAACTTTAAAACCAGCCCTTAAAAGCTGACCATAAGATCTGAGGCATCTGGGAGGAGAAGGGGAGGAATGAGAAGAAGAGAGGTGGAGGGGAGAGAATGCAATGGACTGTGGTGAAGGACTATGGGTGCTTTGGAAGTAGGAGATCTATGGTGTGATCACACTTGAGGGGAGTAATTGTAAATTGTCAGAAAAAAAATCAACAAGGATGTAAAACAATGGTACTTCATTAAAAAAATTAGAAGACTTAAAAATATATATTTCACAGAAATCTCTTCTGGTTTTGATGCCAAAAAAGGCCCTGGCTTCTTCTTATTGATGTTTAGTTTTCTAACTCCTCCTTCCTACATTTCCTTTCTTTTCTTCACTGACTCCTCTTAAAATTTTTGTTCACCAAAATTCTTCCAAGACTTTGCTCTGGGTTTCTTCTCCACAGGTTTTTTTCCCCCTGAGAAGTTCTTTGTGTCCATGTTGATGAATCCTAAAGCTGCATCTTTGGATTGTCTGAACAAATTCACCTCGAGGTCCTCTCCAGGCCTCTTTCCTCCTGTTAATGTTATCACTGGTGTCTTTCTGTAAAGCTTGGAACTTGGGTCTAAACCATCACAATAGCCTGGAAACTTGTTTCTGTTCCAGTTTTTCTGCATACCAAAATAAATTTTCAAAAGTATAGCATCTATAATATTTTGAGTATATACATATTTCAAATCATTAGGTTCTACACCTTAAATGAATGTAATATTACATATCAGTTATATCTCACTAAAATCAGGGGAAAATGACCACATCTGTCTGATCATTTCCTTGCCCTAAGTCCTTCATCATTTTCCCTTTGGTAATTGGATTAAGATTGAATTCTTTAGCCAGCATTCAGTGCCCCTGTGATATAGTCCAAGTCTATATTTCTAGCTTTCTCTCTAAGTAGACCCTATGAACATCTGACATAGCAGCAAACATTTTTTGTTCCTCAGATACTTGGTATATTGTCCAACTGATTTTACTGATACTTTTACATCTAGCATATACTACACCCATTCTTACTTGTAGAAATCAACCATCTTTAAAATTTCTCAAAAATTTTATTTTAGGAAGCCACTTAGGTCTTTCTTACTAATATTTTCTGCCTTTGATTTCCCAGTGTACTTTGTTTGAATCTCTTGGATGGTTATTATCATATTCTTCCTATATTAAAGCTATTTTGTACTTTTCTCCTTGTTGAACTTTGATCTCCTTAGAGATGGTGCAACTTCTCATTCATATCACAGCTGACAGAGCTTATCATTGTGCCTTCTATATAGAAGGACCCAGTACCTATTCTCGCCTTGTCTTGAGTAACAGAATGGCTGTTTATTTTTTTTCAGGGTGATAATGTGCCCTACTAAAAATACTTACTTTCCAAATTCCCTTGCAGTCAGGTGGCCAAATAAGTCAGCTCTATACAAGGAGATGGGAGCTGAGGGTTCTGGCTTTCTGATATAGGCTCTACATTCCTTGTTGCTTTGTTCTTCTTCAGGCCAGAACATGGACTAGGGCTGTCAGGGTTAGTCTTATAGTCATTAGGTAAAAAGCTTCAGGGTAAAGATCAGCACATGGACATTCAACAGTTTTCTACTGAACATGTCCCATAGTACCAGGCACTAGTACAGATGCTTCAAAAAGTAGCAGAGCAAGATAGAATTTGGATCCCAGAGGTTACCATTCAATATTGAAATGCCTTTAACTCTCTAACTCTGGACTTCATGAGCCCCATTTTCTTAAAGCAGCTTTAACTGAGCTGTTTATTTTTAACTGAGTATATTTCTTATCATGTAATGCTGTTCAATTATTTTTTAAAGCCTAGAATTTTAAGTGATTCTCAAGGTAGTTTTTCTTTGAAATAATAATGTGGAGTTTCTTATTTTCTATTATTGCTGATTTTCAAATATTTACCAATCTTGCATCTTTATTAGAAGAACTATTTGATTGAGATGTAGTTATTATCTTTATTATGTATTCATGGATTCAGTTTGCTAATATTTTGTTTAGGATATTGACATTATGTGCATGAGAGATACTGTTCTGTAATTTTCCTTCCTGTTATCTTGGTGTCAAGTTTGGTATAAAGGTTATGCTGGTCTAATCAAGTAAGTCGAGCAGTAATTCTTTTTCTGTTACCAGAAAGAGTTTGCATAAGATTGTTCTTACTTCCTTAGCCGCTATTATCTTCTTATTATCTTTTTAATGTTTGGGGAATCTGTATTAAAGCAATGCTGATATGATATAAGCAAGTTGTGTTGTTTTTTTTTCTTGATTAATCTTTCTTGGAGTTTATCAATTTTTAATTTGTTTTCCAAGAACCATCTTTTGCTTTTGCCAATTTTCCCTAGTACATGTTTGTTTTCCAATTTACTGATTTTTGCTCATATTTCCTTTGGGTTTTATTTTATGTGTTTTTTTTTTCCCAGTCTAGTTTCTTGAGATGGAAGTTGACTTTTAACCCCCTTTCTTCTTTCCTTCCTTCCTAATAAGTGCATTTTAAAATTCTATAATTTCCTCTGAGGCTTGCTTTAATTGCATATCACAAGTATTGATATGCCAAAGCCTTATTAGCAATTAAAAATATCTTCTAATTTCCATGGTGATTTCTTTTCAATTTTGAGTAATTTAGAAATACATAGCTGTATAGGAGTTTGGCAAATGTGATCTTTATTTCTCTAGGCTTTGCTCTACAAAGGAAGATACAGGAGACCTTAGTCATCAAGCACACCAGGCAAAGATAAGGTGGGAGTGGGAGAGTCAGATGGAGACAACAGTACATGAAAAAGAGGAGGAATATCACAGGGATTGGGGGAAATTTCTGAGGTAACTGGATAGGAGAAACAACAAAAGATCAATCAGTAGGAAAGTATCTAAATAATGAAAGTGGACTGGGAAAAGGTAGAAGGGAGGAGGAACATTAAACTTAGGCAGACTAAGAGGTTATTGCATTAACCAAATGATGGTGGTGATGATGGTCTGAGTTCAGTTCCTAGTGATAGAAGGAACTAGTTAAAATATGATCATTTTCATTATATGCTTTTGTTTTCTTTATGGTGGTTCTTCTCCCTGAATTACCTGTTTTGTTTTAGCTTTTCATTTCTTTTTAGATAAGGCAGAATGTAATATTCTAGCCCATGGTCATTCTCCATTTACTGAGTATCACCAGCATTCATGGTCAGTGCTGTTTCTGCCCTCACACAGTATCATATGTTGATTGCCTTCCCAGTTAAAAAGTAAACTCTTAAAATAGTAGAGGCCATGTTTTATTCTTACTTCATGTAACAAGATATAATATTTGAAAATTCTATAACACCTAAAATTAATAGGCACATTTCCTGGACAGGTTCCAGAGCAAAACGTAAAGTTTCAGGGGATATGTCTCAAAGCCAGTTACACAACTCTTACAACTCTCAGCTATTTTGAGGGTCTAAAAGAATAGGGTTGAAGAAGGATTTTAGGCCCTTGCATTGGGCTGGGATTCTTACTCTCCCCAAGAGGGCAGAATGAGGAACATGCGCCTTATTTTAACTCCAGTGCAAGGCAGTTTCAAGGAGCACTCGTTGAATTTGATATGAAATTGGGATACAGAGAAGACCAGTGTTTTTCTCTTGTTTGAGAAATCTAAATGGCTTCAGACAGGCTGGTTTGTTTTAGATGTTTGAACTGGAGGAGTGTGCATGACTCATAGCAAGAAAATCTCAGATGAAAAGTTCCCAGTGGTGAGGCTCTTTCTAAGAATCCACAAAATAGCTCAGAAGAATCAGTGTTATTCACCAGAGAGCATAGGACCATTTTATGATAGTACTAATTAAGGAACAGTTTTCCTGTCCACACTAATGTTTCTTTTATCAACACCCTTTGACCTTGGAAAAAAGGATCACAACTAGATAAGCAAAATGGTGAAGGGGAGGCACAAAGAAGGACCCCCTTCTCCTATCCCAACTACTTTGCTAGCCTCCTACTTATCAAAAGTCTTACAGGAGAAGAAAAGAGAGAGGTTTTAATTCTAAATCTTGTTTGAAGTTTTGATTACTGCTTGCAATTAGGTACTCTTAATTATGAATTTAAGATTGTGTTTGCATCTTGAGAGGACAGGTAGATTTTTCATTACCTGAGTGACCAGAAGTAATGTGGAACTTTTAGCCAAGTCAAGGGAAGAATGTTCCCCATCAGTTAACCTTTATAGGGAGCATGTGGGACAATATAAAATTGCCTGGTGTTTATACTCTATGGACCCTGTTTGATGAACTACTGATTAAACATTTTTATTCTGAGAGGGCCTGTTAGTGCATTTCTGGGCAGATAGTGGAAACAGCAACATGGTTTGGTGAAGAGTCAAGAACACATAACATTTGCCTATTTTGCTTCACAGTATTTTTTTTCTTTTTGAAGATCAAATAAGACCACACACTTGTCTAAAAAGTTCCTAAATTCCAATATGTACTCAAAATAAATTGAAGATTTGCTGATTAATATACCTTGACTAGATAGAACTTGGAAAGCTCATAAAATCTTTCCCGCCTGCTCAAAGACTGAACCACCATAAAACCACTGCCAAGTTACAACAGCTAATTTAGAAGAAAAAACCTCTAGAGAAGGATATTCCACAGAGTCCCCCAGTGGCCCCTGCATATTCCTAACATTGCCAGAATAATCTGTTCTGCCTGAGTATTCTTTATGCTTTATCACCACTTCTAAAAACCATCCACAATTTAGCACTAATGAAAGTTTTCATTCCACATCATTTTTTCAGCACCTTCTCCAACATGAGTGTTGAATTACTGGCCAATTACATGGAAACTAAAGTGAGCCCGAGAGAGCCAGTGTATGACTAAGAAAATCATAACATCAGTGGAGAAAGTTGATTGAAAATGTATCTTCATTTGTCTCATAGAAGGAGTGGGAATGTAGTAAAGAGCTTATGGAAGAAACTGAGTGATGACTTGATTTTTCAACAACAACAAAAAACAATATCAGCATCTTAAGATAGTATCTGCCTGTGGTTATGGTATGGATCTCGCTGGCCAAGCTGCTAGAGAACTAGATGCCTCTAAATCAAAAATGGTTCTAGCAGTGCGTGAATGTGGCAGTGTCTGATCTATTTTGTAGAATAACAAAAATAGAGCCATCGGTGAAGGAAATGGAGTATGAAATTTAAGGTGTGAGTTTTCTCCCTCTCACCATAGTGTTTTAAATACGGATTTCAACTTACTGGTTTCTATCACCTCCCCACCACACCACTATCTGTCTGCTTTTTCTCCCATGAGTGGTGCCATTTGAAAGAATATAAATCATGTTTCTCATTGCCTCCTAAGAACTTAAGCTGTGAATTAAACTTTGTGTCCCTAGACCGTTGAGAGAATAAGGACAGTGTGTAAGAGAGTGGAATGTTAAAAAACAAAACAAAACACACACACACACACACACACACACATTTGAGTGGAGGAGGAGTGGAGAGCAAAGCACTTGGTAGAGAGATGAGATGTTATCTAAACTGAAAAGACAAAATATTCTTTAAGTATAATGTTTAAAATTCTAATAGTAACATAGAATACACAATATGTAGCTAAGAGCAATGAAGAAAAAGACTAAAATAAGTTAACTCTACAAACTAAGAAGGAAGGAGAGAAGAAGTAGAATTGAGTTAGAGTGCTTTATCTTTTATGGTAAGGAGTCAAAAGATACTGTCTAAAGTTAATGAGTCCAGAAAATAAAGCATAACATTTTTATGGTAATGGAAGTGACTATCTTTGCTTATAGATGAAGTGTGGTGGCTTCCCTAGGGGGACAAAGTAGTATTGGCGGCGGCATCACAGAGCAAAATGTAATGAGGTGAACTTGCTCCCTCTCCTCCTCTGTTCAAGCAGAACAATTGTGTTTTTTGTCTTCCTGTTTATGTCTTAGGTATATTTTGTTTTAAAAAAAATAGAGTTCCTTTGCTTAGGACAAGATGCATCTGTTAAAAAGATCTGTATTAAAAACCTAAATTCCGGCAGAGTCAAGGACATTTACAGAGAATAAAGGGGCTTTAGTCATATAATACATATCTCTGCTTTGAAAACTGTTCCTCTTCTGGGTAGAAGAAGAGTTGTCCCAGAAATCACAATTTCCTCCCTTATTAGGCCAAAGCTTATTGAACCAAGAGTGAAGAGCTCACTGAAGCCTGGCTGTTTTAAATTTGGTTTTTTAGGTCCTAGACTATGGGATTTGAACTGAGTAGATATCTCTAGGGATAACTCTAGGGAGTTGTGGTGTGACTGTCTTTGCCATTTTGCAGGGAAATAATAAAGAAGCAGTAGGAAACAAAGAGGAGGTAAGGTAGTAGGAAAGAGCCCCAGAGAGAAAAAATGTCTACTCCTTTTCATTGCAGCCCCCCACCCTGATGAAAGCACTGGATACCATGTCCTAGACCTTTCCAATAAAACCTCCTTCACGTTTATCAAAGGTGTTCATGAGCTTCTTCTTGGAAAGTTAAAAAGTAAAGAAAAGAGGGGCCTCCCTGGTGGTGCAGCGGGTTAAGCGCAGCACTATGAAGCTATCCAGAGCCACTGCAGCATGAGTTCGATCCCCCGCCAGGGAGATTCCCACATGGCGCAGCAGACCTCTCCTGCCTCGCCCGCTGCTCCCCTCAGCAGTGTACTTCAGTTCATCTGCCTATTCTGCTCCCCACTCTGTCTCTGGTGAATCCTCTCACCACCCCACACCTCTGGCCTACACCCCAGCTTGAATGCATAAATAAATAAATCTTTAAAAAATATTAAAAAGTAAAGAAAAGAAATGAAAGAAAAAGTCTTTGTTTATGATACAGAAAAGAACACAGAGAACTTTGGGGAGAGAAACTAGAATGATCTGAAGGTGACAGAAACAACTAGTATAATTCTAAAATCATTAGAATTCAGAAAGGCTCAGACAATGAAGGTTGAAATTCACGAACACCTGCAAGGTCACTAGGTGACCGGAGCTCACTTCTTCTACCCAGAAGAGTTGCCCAAGAAATCACAATTTCCTTCCAGATCAGGCCATGGCTCACTTCTATTGAAATGAGGGAAGATGTAAAGCCAAAGAATCTCTCAAGACATGGGAAAAATAAGACTTTGCTATCTTAGGGACAAGGAGAACTAAGCAAAGTTCCATTGGATTCAGTTTAGAAATAGAATACACAAATAAGGGCAGTTGCGGATTTAGGTAGCCATCTACCTAGAAGTGGTGGCAGGAGGTCAAGAGTGACTATCATGGACTAAGTCGTGCTTGAATCTATCAAATAAATTGCATTTAGAAAGCAGTTTTAAAGTAACTTAACTAATTTATATGTGACTTTGCTCATGATAGTCTATTCATGCATAGTGATAAAATAGCCTGGTAAGTCAGATACTGAGGCCTCCCATTTCCATGAAATCAATTCAGCTCAACCACCCACAGCTTCCAAGTTTCATTCCCAAATCCACCAGGGTTATTGGCTGAAGGGCTGCTGGTTCAAAAGTTCTGTTCAAGAGGACCGACAGTGGTAGACAGCGAACAGTTGCTCTCTTATGCAGACTAATAAATTATAAAGGTGGGCTTTATATCATAAAAGGGAATCGTATCGAAGGTACAAGACACTCATCTCAGTATTTTTGTGTGTGGAAATGTGGTGCTATAAAGTACCATGCACTTCTGAGAAATTTTCATTTTGTCTTCCTGGACTATCTAGTCCAATGATGATCACTAGATCACTCCAGTGATGAAAAAGACACTGGAAGAGTTGGCATGCTGTTTCTAAAAAGTCTTACCCCTTGCCTGAATTCTTGAAATAAATAGGTACAATAGAGCTTGAACAATGGATCGGATATTTGCCAGTCCATGAATATATTCATGAAGACTACTACCCTTCAAGTGGATAGATACATAACAAAAATGGCATCTTTATTATGTTTTAAAATTAAAAATACAATAAATGTTCTCTTCAACTAGTTAAAACATAATGCTACTCTTCAAATCAATGGATTTATAGAAGTCTGTAAATATCCTACACTGATATCAGCTGCAGTAGCAAAATTTAAGTGACATCTTGGGTCAGCCTTGGAAAAATCTTTTCTTTTTCTATTTGGCTGTTTTAAGCATATTTGCACATATGTAATTATTTAGAAATATTTGTCTTTTGCCCTAAAGGTGAATTTTCTTTTGCGATCAAAAGGTTCCCTCTACATCCTTATTATTTCGGTCAATATGTGCCATTGCTCAGGAGAACCTTCAGGAGAGCAGGTGGTGTTGGAAAATGATACGACTTAATGGATGTGAGATTGCAATGCTGTGCTGTATCACATTTCCTACTTCACATTCTTACATAGTGCCAAGGCTTTTCTCAGAAGAATAGTCACACTTTTGTCCTTGGGAATAGATAAGAATTTGCAGATATGTAACAACTATTCACTACTAGATAATGACTTTCATGCATAGAAACCAGGCTCTAAATGGATTTATCCTCAAGTTTTCGTCCCTCCACATCTGGCAAGGTTTTCTCTAGTATGATCCACAGTCAACATGCCTGAGAATCATGTCACCTAGATAAACTGAATGGCCATCTCAACTCAGCTACCCACCAGTTTCTCTACTCTGAGTCAGTGGTTCTCAAAATTGGCTGTACACTGGACTCACTCAAGGAGGTTTAAAGCTTAATAATTCCTAGTTCCATCTTCAGAGAGTCTAAATCAATTGGTCTGTAGTATTGCCTGACTATCAGTTTTTTTTTAATAACTCCCTAAATTATCCTAATAGAGAGGCATGGTTTAGAAATGCTGCTCTATGGGGGCCTCCCTGGTGGGATTAGGCGCTGCTCTGTGTAGCTGTCAGCAATGGCCACGCGAGTTCGACACTCGGTCGGGGAGATTCCCACATGGCGCAGCAGACCTCTCCTGCCAGGCCTGCTGCTTCGCTCAGCAGTGTATTCCCGTCAATCTGCCTGTTTTGCTCCCCACTCTGTCTCTGGTGAACCCTCTTGCCGCCCCACATCTCTGCCCTGTACCCCAGCTTATATGCATAAATAAATAAATCTTAAAAAAAAAAATGCTTCTCTATGGCTCCTTATACTCTACAAGGGAAATTTGATTATTTCCAGGTCGCATCCATTCCTTTGTCCTTGGCCATAGGGATCCCTGAAAGAACTAGTTTCAGGATATGTTGGAATATGCGATCTGCACATATTAGCACTTTATATCTCACTCTAACTAGAACATTGTCTCTATTTTCCAAAAAGTGATCCCCCATATGAAAGATCTTTGCCTATGCTTGCTTTGGCAGCACATATACTAAAATTGGAATGAAACAGAGAAGACTAGCATGGTCCTCAAAGAAGGATGACACACGAGTTTATGAAGCCTTCATATTTTTTCATATACAGATATTGATTATAAATGAGGCAAACCTGAAACCTATATAATGTAACGTTAAGTCAATAAAAAAAATTACTTAAAAAAACTTTGCCCTAAAGGGTCACTCAGTCTCACTCCTGACTAAAGTATCCCTGCATAGGGGCTATAAAATATAGATACATAAAGCTAGGGGAAGTTCCAAGTGGTTAGGGCTGTAGCAGAAGGCATTACATAACTAGGAATTAAAGGTTAGATAACTTAAAAACAGAGTTCTAAGTTAAATCACAGGAAGGGGATTTTAGGCTAGGGAACAGCATATCAAAGGTAACGAACGCAAAAGGTGGTTGCACATTGAGAGAAATGTGGGAAGAAAGATTTGAGTGTAGTTTAAATGGGAATACTTTATTAGTGGATGCTGAGATTATCCTTAATTGTTAAGGAAGCTGGATTATTTGGGTAAAGAGTCAACCTTTGTCAAAATCCTCCATCAGAGAAGTCTTAGTATATCAGCACAGTTGGAGACAATATTCTAGCTAGGACCAACTATTGGTCTCCTATGGAATGGTAATTCCCATGATGTTGTGAATGCTCTAGAACCTTTTTAAGTTTTAAGTTACTTCTAGAAGGTTGGATATAGTCCTCTGATTTCAATGGTACCCACGTGCAGGAAGGGAAAAAAAATGCTGGGATTTGAATTCATTAGAATTGGGTTTGAACCAATTATTTATTAATTAAGTGGCTAGGTTTCTTGCTATCTCTGAGATAAATTTCTTTGTAAAATGAGGATAAAAATCGATACCTGGTGGTTGTCTGGATGATTAAATAAGACAATCCATGCAAACCACTTAGCACAGTGCCTGGCACATAAGAAGAACTCAGTAAAGGTTGTTTTCCCTCTGTGTACCTCTAAATTAAGAAAAGAATAGGTTGGTCTATAGCCAGAGGGAAAATGCTGGAGGAATTTTAGAGCAGTTATCAGCTGCTTACTCCGCCTTTGATCTGGGAAGTAGTTAGTCATTCCACAGCAAGCTGAGCTGGTCAAAGCAATTGAAGAGTTAATTTTTGATTCCAGTTCCCTCTCCTACTTTAGTCTCAGGGCCCTTGGGTTCAGTTTCCTGTGTCCAGGGTGGAGTGCAAGGTCCTCCTCCTCCTGTGCTCATCTCTTGACACTGGCAGCTGGAGGAGGGCTCCCAGGCTCTGTCACTCTCCAGCACAGACAAGGTCTACTCAAGAAGAGAATGAACGTTGTTTCATCTTCACAGGACATACCTCAGGACTAGGCAGAAAGCAGGGACCTAAATGAAAGAGGAAGGTTTTTCTCACTCGTGTCTGGCTTTTCCCAAACTCTGAGCAATCTGTTCCTGTTTAAAACAAAAAGCAAAACATGTTTCCTCAAAGTGGTTTAGGAGAATAGTGATGACTAAAGCAGTATATTTAGTTCAGTTGTCACAGGAGTCATGGATTCCTAGATTTTTTTTTTTAATTAGCCTGAATTTTTTGAAAATATTGTAGTTTCCTTTCTTTCTTTTGAAAAGAAATTATTTTCTGGATGTTAAGCTTTCAGGAGGGCAAGTTTTTGATTCTGAAACTTTTCCTTTTTAAAAAAGATTAGAAAAGCTTGTTGAGAAGAATACAGAGAAATCTAAAGATGGTTGAACAGGGATAGAAAATAAATAAAGGAGGGTCTCTCTGGTGACCTAGGGGTTAAGTTTCAGTGCGCTGTCACCTCCATGGTCTGGGTATCTTGGAATAATATAATTGGCAACACTACACCTTCTTTTAGAGCTAACCCTACTTTTTGCTTAGTTTCTCTTACCTCAAGAGCTTAACTTTTCCTTGCCAATTCACTGAATGTCCTAATTCTCAGTCTTGATGTGTCCTTCCCCTGATCACATCAGACTCCCTCCCCGTCAACCATAAAAGATTTAACTGCAGGGTGATCTTTTCAGCCTGCTTGGCTTCTCTGGTCCTGTCAATCAGATTCTTCTGTACTCACAGATACCTCTTTTTTTTTTTTTTTTTTTTTTTTTTTTACTGCTTTTAACCACAAAATGCTGCTAAGTAAAGACTCATAATTTAACCAAAATGGCCCACAAAAACTTATATTTCTTCCTTGGTCATTGTACATCAACTATGTCATTTGTTTTTCCTCTATCACCGGCCTCACTCCATCCTGTAATGGTTGTTTCAAATAGATTTCTTTGTCTATAAGCCCTTAAACTTGCTTGCTTTATCTACCATGACAGAGATACAGACAACCTCACTTTTTTTCAGGAAGGTTAGGCTATTTTTTCACATCACCTTAACATATCCAAGTTTTTTTTTTTGTTTTTTTTTTCTATATTTGATACTTCTTTGCAGGTTCAGCTAAGAAGTGCCTTTTTTCTTCTCTTGCTTATGAATTGTTGTCTCTGGGCTACTAAACCAGGTTCACAGTCTGTATTTATTTGATTGAAAATTATTTTTATATGTACTATGAGCAAAGTCCAGCCATGCCTCTCCTAAGAGCTGACAAAATCGCAACTCTTCCCCTTCTACAAATGCTTCTTTTCATGTTGCTATTATGAACATTAATATACAAAACCCTATTTAAATGAAGTCAGGAAGCTGGAGAGTGCCCACATAGGCATAAATTGGCAAGGGGTGGGGCCCAGCATGCCTTGTGTCTCCCACAGGAAGTTTTGCTGTTTCCACCCACCCAGCAGAACTGAGGCGGAGGTCCTCCAAAGGTTATAGAGGGGGTTGTGAGCTTTGGATTCAGGAAAATGCGTATAGGTTTACCCATGAATATGTGCTCTAATCTGCCTTCTATTCTGTTCTTGTTTTCCAAATAAACTCATTTGTTGTTGGAATAACTGCTTTTGTTTGAGGTCAACATTGTGAAGGAGGAAAAAAACATAGTGTGTTATATTTTTTAACTAAGCAGCTAGTAATTTTTTGGCCTTTATCCCCAAGAAAATTCTAGCAGAGTATTGGGCACTTCAGTACAAACTGTAATTACTCAGCAATTGATAAAATAGCATGTGATTCTTATTAACTCCCACTTATATATTCCTTTCAAAGAAGCACAATGTTCTTGGCATAGTTCATCTTGTCTGGCTAATTACCACCATACCTGATTTACTTCCCCCTCCCCTTAATCAGTCATCACTTTTTCTCTGGTACTTATGATTACAAACTCTTTAGCCCACAAAAGGGCCTCTTCTAGTCAAATCAGTTTCTACCAACCAGCTCTTGTAATACAGTTCTTGAGAAATTGGTGGAAACTTTTTTTTTGCAGCCACCTACAGAAAATCAGTGTGGGCTTGCTTAAACAGTGAGCAAATATTCAGCTCCTCAGCTGAACAATTCTTTTAATTCACAATATTTGCAGTATTTTTTCTTCTCCTTTGAGTAAATCACTCTTGTTTGGCTGCTTGGACAGGGCTCAGTGTTGGAAGGTGAATGGATCCATGTCTGGTTAACCCTATGGTGTCCCACAGATTCCTACTGGCCCCTCATATTCAGGATCCTCCACTGTTGGATTAGATAATGATCTGAGCATGAACTTTGAGGTGATGGCTAACATATTTCTAGCGTTTTTGGAAAGCACTGTGGGATGACATAAGAATATTGTACTGCAATTCAGGACATTTTGGACTTGTCTTGAATCTGAAATGAAATCTTCCTTAATCTCTCTGGATCTCAAGGTTATCTTCTAAAAAAATGATGTTTTCTCTAGATTAGACATTTTGTGCTTCCTATGTTCCAGTACTACTGTGAAAGGAATATTGAGGGACTTTTCCTTATTCTCATAGCTCCATAATTTCACTATGAACTTTGACGGACTTTGCTATGGATCTTTTTGTAAAGTCATTTTTAAAGGAATTCTGCAGGCCATATCAATTTGGAAATACATGTCTTGAATTTTTTCTCACGTTAAGTGAGCTTCAGGATTTTAAATATTACCCAAAGTCCATAAACACTGAAAGTATATGGAGGTTAGATTTAAGGAAACTAGTCTGTAGAGAAAATGAGATTAAAGGTTAAAACTGTGAGGCAATAACTGAAGGGAAATTGATTGAGAATTTCCCTAAATTGAAGAGAGACTGAATCTTTAGACGGAAATTACATCTCATGTTTCAAGTAACTTAAAATAAATACATAAATCCACCTCAGTGAAACTGCAGAGTGTCAAGGATAAATAGAAAATCTCAGAAACTATCTAACCCCAAAGAAATTTACCTACCAAGAAAATTAGATTGCCAATAAACTTCTCATCTGTAATCATAGATTCCAGAAGACAGTGATGTATCGTCAAAGTCCTGAGGAGAAATAACTGCCAGCCTGCAATGCTATTCCAGCTAAATGGTTATTCAAGGGTAAGGGCCAACTAAAGACATTTTCAGGCATATATCCTTTCTAAAAGAACAATTATACCATAAAGACAAGAATACATAGGGGACATGAGAAATGTAGTAACAACAGTGAGTACAGAACTTAAAATACGTTGGTAAATTTAAAAAGAACAATTTGACATTAGTAATACTATCTTGCGCTAAAGATTAAGAAAACAAAGCTAGATAGTAATAATTGTATGGGGTTGGGATAAATTTAAAAGTTCTAGGTTCATTGTTTTATTTGTTTGGAGGAAGAGACATTGACTAATTTAGACTTTCTTTGTTAGAAAAACATATAACTAAGTACATATGTTCCGAGAAATCACTGGGAAAAGAGAAATATAACCTATTGCTGACATACTGACATAAAAAAAAAACCACCTTATATTCTAACTGAAGAAAAGAAGTGAGGGAGGGAGAAAATTCAGTAAGCAAAAAATGAAGAAGATGGATGAAATATAAATCTAAATGTATGAAGAATAATGAGCACTGAGCAGTTATTACTTTAATCATGTGTCCTACATAGAGAGAGTTTTAGATTACTCTAGACTTCCTGTGGGGGTATGAGGTGGGAAAAGTGTTGAAAGGGGGTCGGAAAAAAACTTCTAAGATGCCAGGATTATCAGAGTAGTTCACTCTCATAGCCAATTGTTAGTTCAAAGTTGAAAACTCCCTTCCCTGGTTATTTACAACATAATCTCAGACAGACTTCCAAGTTTTCTGTATATAAATTAGAAAGTAGCTCATATGAAAATTTTTCTTATAACACATTTTCATTTAATAGTGAAAAGAAGAAGAAATTGTTCCATTTCCAACACCTGGAATCTGGTATTTGACTCTACTTCCCAGATGGCCTCCTCTAATTTAGTTCTTTATAGACAGCCCATAGGTTAGTATGCTGCAATTTTAGAGATTGTCATCTGTGTTTACTACAATTATAGAGGTATTCAGAACTTTTGCATTTTGCCATTGGGAGAGAGAAATAGAAGGATGGTAATCAGTTGTTACGGGTACATCTTGAAGTTTAGTTTGCCCGTAGCAAAGTCTGACTACAAAAAAAAAAAAAAAAAAAAAAAAGCCTAGATTTTTGAAAGTTGGATATTTGGAAATATTCTGAATTCAGTTTCTTAAATTCCTCAACCAGCTACTTACCTTGAAAACCCTGGAAATTTTATTTGTTTTGTTTGTTTATGATGAGGCTTTAATTTACAATGTAATCACCTATTTTGTTTAATTTCTTAGTAGCTATTCTCTTCTTCGGGTGTTATTAGTAAATAAATTTTGCTTATATTTTTTGCTTTAGTTTAGGATGTTTGGGCTTGACTTTAATTTTTGTTCTTAGGTCAAATTGTAGGTTTCTGAGTTATAGGCATTTGTACCCTTAGGAATCTTGTACTCCAAACTTTCATTACATAGAACATGACATTGTGGGTCAAAGAGAAATGGTAACTTCCCCAAATCCTCAAGACTCATTAATGACAAAGAGATTTGGCCTGAAACCTAGATAATTTGTAGGGTGTTACATTTAAAGTTTTTCAGAATATGTCCAAAGAAAGGTGGCCGTTTCATCATTTAGGCAAAAGAGTTGCTTTATAACTTCAACAGTGGACAAATACTGCTTTAATTTGTGACTTATTCTAGTCTTAAGCAAAATAACACCAGTATAAATTTAGTGAGGTATTTATTTTATTTATCAGATTGTTGTGAAACATTGTGGCTATTCTCCATCTTCACTAATTCACAAGTGGAAAATCATTTCAGAAATTCCTGGATTTAGCCTGTTCTGATTAATATTGTGTAAAATACTAATTCGTTATTATTTTAAAATGATAGAATCTTTCAGACATACGAAAAAAATTAGTGAAAATCTGATAGACACTCATGTTTCCAAAGAATTTTACACATTTTACTCAATTTTATGTCTTAATTTTATTCTTGTTAATATCCAAGTAAATTAGGTTCATTAAAAATTCCTATCTAATATTCAATTGTGTAATTTATTTTTCTATAATTCCATGATTTTGTGATTACCAACAGACTTCAATATTGTTCAAATATTGTATTTTTAATGGCTAATGGTTTTTAATTTTTTGGAATTTCTTGAGTATAAATTACAAAACCAATGGCCATTCCATTTATAAATTCACAAAGTAAAATCTATGCATTTCCTTGTCCCCACTGGTTTATGTATTATTGAGCCTTAAGAAAACTAGATTTCAAGCCTCCCTGGTGGCGCAGCGGTTAAGCGCTGCACTGTGGAGCTGTTGGCAGTGGCGACGTGAGTTTGATGCCCGGCCAGGGGAGATTTCCACATGGTGCGGCAGACCTCTCCTGCCTCGCCCGCTGCTTCCCTCAGCAGTGTATTTCCATCAATCTGCCTGTTCTCCCCACTCTGTCTCTGGTGAACCCACTCGCTGCCCCATGCCTCTGGCCTGTACCCCAGCTTGTATGTATAAAAAAATCTTTAAGAAAAAGAAAACTAGATTTCTGTTTAGTCTTGAGGAAGGAAAACACTATACATTAAAAAAATTTTTTCATCAACTTATATTGTTAAAAAAAACTCTCTTAGTTCCACTGCCTGTGTAGCGCATTTAATATACTGACTGGTCAAGCACTCAAGAACCAAATCAAATCAGTATTCAATATTTTATGTCCCTTGGAGAACAGGCAGACAATATAAATTGAAGATATAAAGAGCAGTGGCAGTGACAAGGACTGAGACTGAGTTGAACCAGACCTAAAATTTAGTTTCTTGAAAAAAACCTTTCTTTTAAACAAATATCTATTATCATTAAATGATCAAGTCAGGCAACACCATCCACACAAAGTTCCAAACTATATAATCAGTCTGCAAGGATTAAAATGATGATATTCCATCATGCAATTTGACTGTTCTGGCATATAATGAAGATAGAAGAGAGCAGGTTCCTTTAGCTGTTTGGGGTTTAAGTAGGGTCCATTCTACAAATAGGGTTGATAGATAAGCTTTCCATAGCACAAAAAGTTCTAACAATATATCTGGCTTGTGGACTTTGGGAACCAACAGTTAGAGGCTAGTCTCACATAAAACAGTAAGAGAAGTGACTTTCCAGGTTTAGGACACAGGCTCACAGTGATTGCAAGTGGTGATGTCAGTGGTGAATATGGCTCTGCAGAGGATCATCTTTATATGTGAGTGGCCACCGATGGCTATTCAGAACGGCACCACAAAGAGGAAACAACACTAATTGCCATGTCTTCTTTGGATGTGAGGAGGGTTGTATGTAGTTATCCGGAGACCTAAAGCCATCATTAAAATAAATGCCACTTCTAAAAACAGATAATTGGAAGGACAAAACACAAGTCAATTAGGTTAGAATGGACTTTTCTGAAGTTAGAGGGCCAGATAAAAGTATAGGTTTTAAGTGAATAGGAAGGGAACAGCTAAAAGAATAGAATGTAGAATTTTCCAGCTAGGTGGACTGGTTATCTCATCAATTTATATTAGTCAGCCAATAAGATATACGTGATGATAAATTCAGAAATTTCTGTGACTTCACAGAGCAAAACTTTCTTTCTTAGTCACATATGTCCAATTTGGGTTGGCAGACACATTCATTCATTTCATGATTTAAGGTTCCAAGCTCTTTCCATATCATGATAATGCCACAACTTCCAAAATTGCTGTGCCAAGAAAACAGAGATGAAGAGGGAGAGGACACAGTAGTGACACACGTGGTCACATTTCATTGGCCAGAACTCCGGCACTTGACTCCAGTCCAGGTCCAGGAGGCTGGGAAATGCAGTTCTTCTATGAAACTTAGAGGCAAAGACAACACCAGTTCCAGGTCTCTGTTTTGTTCTGTCATCTCAATTTTTGCCTTTTCCAGTTATCTCTTGAATCGCTTAATATTTTACTTTAAGTCAGTTCACTTTTAAAAATCTAAATACCAATGTTAAGCTGATTTGATGTAATAATTTTCTATATTTCTAATATACATTAACATAAACATGTACTTTTTAGTATCGGTTATGGAAACCCTAAGATCATCTCCCGTATGAACAATGGTAGTTAAAATACTTCAGAAAAAAAAAATAATCTAAACCTCCCACTTTAAGATGAGAAAACTGAGATCCAGAAGGATGACATTATCACCCCCAGATCACATGGGAGTTGAATGGCAAAGCCCGCTTGGAGTCTAGGTTTCCTTCCCACTCTACCATGTTTTCAGTTTTCTAAGTCTGTGAGGAAAGGATGTGGGCACTAGAGAAACAAACTGAGTCACCACAATTAAGGGAAAGAAAAAAACACAGGCACAATGTACAAATATCTTAGAGGGAAAAGAAAGCACTAGAAGAGTTGTGAAGTGGCAAGGCAGATGGGATCTCTTGGAAAACACAACTCCCACACAAATTACCAGATTTGGGGGCCATGGCGGGCTAAAGACTTCTGAAACACTGGTTTTCTGAATTAGGCTCGCTGATGAATCATTCTGGGGGCCTTGAGAACCACCTCGAGAGTGGGAGGGGCTCACGAGGCTGGAGGAGCCATGCGGGCAGCAGCTGAGCTCTGCATGTGGAGGAACACGCAAGCATTCCCTGTTCTGGTGCTCAGCACACCCTGTGCACAGTGACACACCCGCAAGAGCGCTCTGCCAATAAACATAGGGGAGGGGTATCATCTCCATTTGGATCAAAGCAAAGTACCAAAAGAATTTGGGTAGAAAACCTCTGGAGATTTACTGGGAGTATAGTCATATTCTACACAGCACCTTTGCAAACAAATGCCTGCTCGTGAACAATCACAATGCAAGCTTGGCAGATTTAATTTTACAGGTTAGGATTTTAGGATTTGGCACCTGAGATTATAGAGGTCACCTACTGCAGTCGTTGTAAATTTCCTTTTTCAGTCCTTGAAAACTGGGTCTTCCAAATAACTGTTATGAACCAATTTATTATATGGAACTGATAAGAAGCAGAAGCACTGTAATTGGAGGAGTGTCTTAGCTTGGGTTGCTATAGTAAACTAATGTAAACTCCATGGCTTAAGCCACAGACCTTAATTTTCCACAGCTTTCAAGATTTGAAAGTCCAAGATTGGGGTGCATGTGGTCAGGTTCTGGAGAGGACTTCACTTTCTTCCTGGCTTGAAGAGAGCAGCCTTTTTACCAGCCTGGAAAAGTGTGCTGGGAGAGGTGGGGAAGGAGGGAGAGGGAAAAACAGAGAGAGCAAGGGCAAAAATGCTCTGGTCCCTTCCTTTTAAGGCACCATTTCCACTATGGGAGCTCCACCCTAATGACTTCATCTAAGCCAATTACTTCCCAAACAGCCCACTTCTAATACTACCACAATGGGAACGAAATCTTCAACATAGGAATTTGTGGGTGGGATATAATGTTCAGCCCTTAGTAAAGAAAAGTGGCTCTGAAACTTGGTCAACCTTGCTCCTTTTTCATCTTTCCACCTCCTGAGATAATATGATATCCCTTTATTCAGTCCAATGCCTTTATTTTAGGCCTAAAGAGATTGTGCAGATTTGTGAGGCCTCTAGATTAAGTAAAGGCAGTCAAAATTAGAATCATAGCCTTTTGACTCATATTGAATCTTTTTTTGTGAGATTATAATGGTAAGAGACCACACTATTTTGACTTACAGACACTATTGTGACATATGCCTGCAATGTGAAAAAATTCTTCTTTTAAATATTTGGAAATTGTACATTACTTGTAATAGAACATAGAATAGAGTTCTGTCCTCTCCTGTCGAATATCAAAAGCATATTCGACATAATTGACATAAACTGGAATAATAAAATTATTATAAACACTAAAATTCACATTTGATAAGTTTTGAATAAACATATATACCTGTGAAATCATTGTAACAATCAAGCTAACGGACATCTTTATTACATGCCAAAATATTGTGTCCTTTGTAAGCTCCTTCCAACCTTCCCTATCCTAAACAGGTGTTTTGATTTCTGCCACTGTATTATAGAAATGGAATCAAAGAGCCTGTATTGTCTTTCTTTTTTTTTTTTTAAAGATTTATTTTTTATTTATACATACAAGCTGGGGTACAGGCCAGAGGCGTGGGGCGGCGAGAGGGTTCACCAGAGATGGAGCGGGTAGCAGAACAGGCAGATCAGAAATACACTGCTGAGGGGAGCAGCGGGCGAGGCAGGAGAGGTCTGCCGTGCCATGTGGGATTCTCCCCTGCCGGGCGTCGAACTTGCGTCACAGCTGTGTTGTCTTGTGTCACAGCTGCCGACAGCTCCACAGCGCAGCGCTTAACCGCTGAGCCACTCGAGAGGCCCCTGTATAGTCTTTCTTCACTAGCTGCTTTCAACATCATAATTTTGAGATTCAGCTATGTTGTTGCTTGTTTGAATGGTCCTTTCAATTTTATTGCTAAGAACTATTTCATAATATGGCTACAACATACCTTGGTTATCCACTCATCTGTTGGTGGCCATTTCAGTTCTCTCCAGTTTTTGGTTATTACAAATAAAGCGGTTTTGAGCATTTGTGTACAAGTCTCTGTGTGGTGTTTCTCTTGGTTATATACATAGAAGCAGGGTCATATAGTAAATGCAAGATTGACTTTTTAGGAAACCAGCAAATTGTTTTCCAAAGTAGGGGGGGTCCTACTTTACATTCCCACCTGGTAGGCAGGAGCCTTCTTGGTGTTCTACATTCTTATCTATCTTTTTAAATCTTAGCCATTCTAACAGGTATGTAGAGATAGCTCATCCTGGTTTTTAAATCTTATTTTAATTTTCTCCATTATTTATACCTTCTTTGATTTCTTTCACAATGTTTTGTAATTTTTACTGTACAAGTCATACACATCTTTTGTCAGATATATTCTGAAGCATTTTTGATAATATTGTAAATTGTATTTTTATTCCAATTTTTAATTATTCATAGCAATTATATAGAAACAATAGATTTCTATAGGGTGTATATGTTGCAAAGCTCAGCTATTAGTTTCACTATTATTTTGGTATATTTTGTAGATACACCATCATGTTGTCAACGAATAAGGCAGTTTCATTTCTCCCTCTTTGATCTGAATGACTATTTTTTTCTTACTGCACTGACTGTAAACCCCAGCACAGTATTGAATTGAAGTCATCACATCCTTGCCTTATTCCTGATCTTAGAGGGGAAGCACTCATTCTTTTACCATTAAGTACGGTGTTAACTATATATTTTTCACAGCTTTCAGGTTAATGAAATTTTCTCTATGTCTAGTTTGCTGAGAATTTTTATTAGGTATGGGTGGTGACGTTTGTTAAATGTTTTTCTATATGTATTTGAGTGATGTTTTAAAAAATCTATTCATATGGATAATCACATTGATTTTGACCGGTTAAACCAATTTCTCATTCCTGGGATGTATTCCTTTTGATATATAATTGAACTTAATTTTGTACAATCTTGAGAATTTTGCATAATTCTTCATGCAAAGAATAGAGAGTAGTTTTCCTTTGTATCATTGTCTCATTTTGTTATCAGGGTGATGCTGGTTCATAGATTAAGTTGGAAAGTATCCCATACACAATTTTCTGGAAGATTTTGTGTAGAATTGGCATTCTTTTTCTTAACTATTTCATAAAATTCCTTGGGAAGCCCATCTTGACTGAATTTCTTTATGGGAAGGCTCTTCATAATAAATTTAAGTGCTTTAGTAAGTATTGAGATAATTGGGTTATCTGTTTTTCTTGAATGATCTTTAGTAATATGTGTCTTTCAAAGAATATGTTCATTTCATTTCATTAATCAAATATATTGGCATAAACTTATTCTACCATGTCCCAGTTTCCATGTTAGTGTCTGAAGAATTTTTAACAATATTCTCCTCTCAACCTGACATTAGTACTTCTTGTCTTCTCTATTTTTATCCTGGTTGATTTGGCTAGAGTTTCATCAATTTTTTTACTGATAATTATTCCGACACAAAAAAGCCCTCTTGATTCCTCTACTTCTTACTGCGACTCTAATGCTCACATCTGGAATCCCCATATTCCAAGTGGATGGTCTGTCCTTGAAGATAAAATCCAAACTCAGGATCACAGTGAGACCTCCTCTCATTTTCTGCAATTGCTTATGCTACAGTCAACAAACTACTTGTGATTTTCATACTACATCAAAAAAGTAATATATTCATGCCATTTCCATACTCTATTTCTGTAACTGAAAACACCCTTCTCTTCTTTCCCTTGTTTTTGGTCATTGCTTAAAATTCACTTTAAGAATTACTTCTTTTAGTATACCTTCTCAGGTTACACAGTTGGGGCCTGCTACTCAGTGTTTACATAACACTCTGTGTATGTAACTTTACAGGTCCTATCATATTTGTATTATTGTTATTCTCTTTACTTCTCTGTCTTTTCAACTAGCCTATAAACTCCTAAGTGTAGAAAATAATATACTAATTTTTGTATTCCCACTGCTTAGATTAATGATTGTCAAAGTGGAACTTTATTGTTAGTCTAGTGGTTCTCAAAGTGGGTTTCTCAATCAATAACATCAGCATCATCTGAAAACTTGTTAGAAGTATAAATTCATGTCCTATCTAGCTTTACTGAATCAGAAACTCCAGAGGTGAGTTTTAGCAATCTTTGGTTTAATGAACCCTCCATATGATTCTGTTGCCTGCTAGAGTCTGCGAATCATTGGTTTAGTAGCTAGGAAACAACTGTGGAGTAAACAAGATCCAGTTTGACAACTCTTCTGTCACTTTCAAACTCTTTGACCTAAAGTAACTCTATTTTTAAAACCTCAGGTCCTTCATACATAAAAAGAGGATGGTAGGACCTAAATTATAAGACTTTAAAATTTAAATGAGAAAATTGAGTAAAGCTTCTAGTATAGTAATTAACCCATGATATGTTCTCAACAAATGGTAACTATGAATAATAATAGTTATTAACAACAATAATAATGAAACTAGTGATATGATCATTAGCTCTAGATGGGAACAGAAGCCATAGGCTTATGGCAGTCACTCTGGATAGTATTTTGGTTACAAATAGAAAAAAAAAGTTATAGAGATGTAGGGAAAAAATTATTCTTAGAATCAACCTAACCTAAGAAATAGCAGGATCAACGAGGAAAAGGAAGAGACAAGAAAAAGAGTGAGGGAGACTAATTTATTATAAGAAGAGAAAAATATGATAAATTTGTTATTTGCAAATGTGCTGCACATTTTTGCAATAAATTTCAAAATTACAAGTATTTTGTTTGCTTGGCTGAGAATATAGACTCAGTCTTATTTAAATTCTGAGTGGCACTCAGTTTGGAAATTACCTTCTTCTTACAGTCATAACTCACACCGAGAACCAAAAATACCACAGGCATGGTGCTAGACACTGATATACAAAGGATAGAGCATTCCCTCCCCGAAGTAAACTCAGAGTTATATTGACTCTACTACCTAAATATTTTTGTAATTTTTACTTCTCTCACTATTTCCACCATCACTGCCTTTGTTGAAATAAACTCATCCTTTCTTGCCTGGGCTATTTCAACAATCTCCTAATTGGTCTCCCAGAGTCTAGTGGTACTTCCTAAACTCCAAGGTGATGTCTAAAACAGATTAAATTAGGATTTTAAATACTTTATAATGGAGGGCTATAAAGAGGGGAACCTGTCCGGGCAGCTAAAGTAACTCTCAGTGTTGGTGTATCTATGACAAAATGGAAGAGATTTCTTTCAGCATCAGCATTTAGTGATTATTTATCCTAAGATTTGTGTCCAGGATTTTGTCGACATTTTCATCAACCTAGATCTATGATATATATACTCCAGACACACACCAAGATGGTAAAAATCTATGCTTGTTGTTTTGATTTAACATGGTAGAATTTCAAAGTTGATTCAGTGCCCAAATTACCGATGTGTTGGCTACCTATACAATCAAGGCAGTAGGCTAGGTTCTGGGGAAACCCAAGATAAATAATATGTAACCCTTGCCCCAAGAGTTCAGTGTTTACTGAGATAAGTGCATATTGATTTAGTAGCAGAGCATAGTTCTTTATACATGGCAAACTACTTTCACATACATATTCTTAATTGGTTTTCACAGTAGTCTTATGAAGTAAATAGAGTAAGTATTATTAGTCCATTCTACAAGAGAGACAATTAGAGGAAAAATAATGCCCATTATTTATCTGTAGATGTTTCCTACATTCATTCCCCTCTCTATATTAACTGTCTCTGTGCAATCAACCACAAAGTTGTAAATTATATTGACTCTACCACCTAAATATCTTTGTAATTTTTACCTTTCTCACTATTTCCACCATCACTGCCTTTGATGAAGTAAACTCATCCTTTCTTGCCTGGGCTATTTCAATAATCTCCTAATTGGTCTCTCTGCCTACAAGCTCTGCCCACTCCAATCTGCCACTAGAATTATCTTTCAAAAACAGGTATTATCATGCCACTCAGCTGAAAAGTCCTTGCTGATGCCTGTATCCATCAGGATAAGTTTCAAATTCTTCAACATGGCATAAAGCTACTTCTCAAGGCTACGCCCGTCAGCCTTTCGAAACTTACTTCTTGATGTCTTAGTTCTAAAGCACAAAGACCAGATGTTCTAGTCACAGTGAACTTATCATGCCCCTTCAAACCTCTAGCCCTCTGTCTGATAACGCTCTTATCCTTTAAGACCAAACTCCAATGTTACCTGCTCCATGAATCTTTCATGACCGTGGTGGTCTTGTTTGGTTGCTCTTTCCTTGCAAACTTGACTCTCTTTGAAGCTTTTTTTTTTTTAAATACCATTTATCACAATGTAGTATGATTACTAGTTATGTAGATAGACTGCTTTCTCCTTAGTTGCTATGTTGGGAATTTTGGGAGGGAAGGAGTTGCATTTTAACTATTTTGAGAACATTCTGGAACCGCTAATGCTGATGGGGGGAGGCCCCTCACTAAAGTTGCCAGATTGGTCAACAGGATGCCCAGTTAATTTGAATTTCAAGCAAATAATGAATGATTGTCTAGCATAAATCTGCCCTAAATAGTGCACAAGACAAACTTACACTAAGATTTTTTAAATCTGAAATTTACGGTTAACTGGTCATTCTGTACATTTTTCCTTGCTAAATCTAGGAGCCCTAACCCCTGTGAACTTAAAATTTAGCTCTTATTCACACCCCCTATCCTGCCCCCCCACCCCCGTCCTGGCAGTTACACAGTGCCACATTTACAATGTCTAGAAAACCAAAGCTGAAATTCCTGCCTCACCTTCATGGAATCTCTGGTTTAGTAAATACTATTTCTAGAATCAGAATCAGTAATTAATACTCTAAAGCTATGTGCTTTTGATAAACACTGACATGATAAACTACATGTCTACAGGTACATGTAAGAACTCACCTTATGGAGAAAATAAAACCAAATTATTTTTTAAGTTGCCTGATAAGAGTGTATTGAAGAATGCAGAAAACTTAATCAAAATAACTTGGCTACACTTTTAATCAAACAACCAAATTATTGGGATTAGTGTAACCTTGGTCAAATTGCTTAAAGTTTACTGTACTTCTTTTTAAAGTGTGCATGGGGAGGGAAAGGGCGGGACAAGGAGGGTAACCAAACTCTCTCGCCAAATGAAATGACTGTCATACTAAACGTGTAACTTCATCATATGCATTCAGATGAGTGCAGAGGCAAAAGTCAGGTCAGGCGCATTACCAAGTTTTCAGTTCTTGTTGCAGAATGCACAAACCTGGAATTGGAGCCAGGCAATTGCAAAAATGATTCCAGATCTGTATGGTAACAATTTAGACTGACTTCCACTCCTGCCTGAAATTTCGCAGCAGAGGAAGTGCTTTCCCTGGCTGTCTGCCCTCACTCTGCCTCCCCCATCGTCCGTACCTCAGGCTGCTCACTCCCCACATCTGTTTCCAAGCCATAGAGCACAGGGTCACAGCATGGCGCAATAAGCAGCATTAGCAGGCAGCATGAATCAGTGGTAAACCTTTGATTTTAATTCCGTGCCTCTCCTCGAGAGGAAGTGTGGTCTAGTGGTTAACCTACTAAAAAAGCAGCTAGGAGGCAAAATTCCTGGCCCTCTCCTTGTCCCTGTTCTATTCTGGTTGGGACACCCTGCCACCAAACACATATCTTACTCTACCACCTTCCCCCAAGAGCTGGCTTGATCATAAGATTCACTTGGGAAACTTAAATGATTCCTGAGCCCTATCCTAGAGTTTCCCAAGGAGAGGACTCTGCTTTTAACAAGTACATTGGAGAGGCCTCTACAGTCAGACTCACTTCAAATCTGTACTGGTTACACATTAGACAAATGAGAAGAGAGCATGAAAGGAAACCACCCAAGAAAATGAGGTGATCAGAGCATAGGGTTTGCTTTCAATGCTTATGTGAAAAAGGCAGAAGAAGGAGAATAAAAAGGTACAGATTCTAATTGTGACTTCAAGTGGCTAGAGCTGAGTGAGTTTGGGTAGGCCAGATCATCTCTCTTGATGGCATTTCCATGGCTTTAAAAATAAAAGTGATTAGATCATCTCTTTTAGTTCTGTGATTCAATGAATTATTTCTGTGATTTCACAGAAATGCCAAGATGGACTCAGAAAATCTCTTTTACTGAAAATGACAGTGGATGCAGTCACAGAGGTGTGGGCTGACTTGTTTGGGGTTGTGGGCAGACAATGGAAACAAGTGGCAGCCGGGAGGTTTGGGCCATGGCTGCAAGGAGGTCTCTCCACCCCCTGTTCCCCCTTGAGGTTCCGCAGCTGGCCTACTTATGCAAAGACTTTGGCTCCTCTTGCCTTTTTAAAAGCATTTCTGACTCGCACATTCCCTTGAGGAGCAGAGATTCATCGTTTCGCAGAGAACTTGCACATCCTTTCCTGAAAGAAGGGAGGGAGTGACGGGAGGGCTTGGGTGGATTAGTGAGTGGGCCGACATTGCCAAAGAAATGAGTCTCCCATGTATGATGAACATGTGCCCGTCACATCATTAATTTTGAAAATGCCCATCGAAATCCTTTGTCCCACTTCCTCTATGTTTAGAAGTCTGCTCTTGTTAGTGGACTGGACACCCGCCTACTCGTTTGTCGCTGGAGAATTTGGGCATTCTTCCACCCCAGAACAAGTTGGGGGGGGGGGGCGGTGAGTGAGTTAAGAGGAGGAATGAGCCTTGGAAGTCACAAGTGAGTCATGATTGTAGGAAAAGGATGTCTTATGAAGCCAACGCAGAACTAACTTCCTAGAAACATCATCACAGGTCCCATAAAGCCCACGTTTGGTTCTAATTATAACATGCCCACATTTGAGCATTTTCACAGTTTTCCCATGGTAACAACAGGGTTTCAGAGGAAGAGGACTTTGACTCAATGTGTTCTATACTTCTCCTAGTTGGAGCTGGTTGGACTTTAAGAAAACAGTTCTTATTATTGTATTTTGCTATTTTACGCAGGAGCTATCAGTGGCTTGACTATGCCATTAACACATCTGTAAATTGGAGTTAAGCACATTGTACTACTAAAAAAGGCCCAAAAGAGCTACAGAAAAATTTAAAAACGTACTTTTTTAAAGGCCAACATGAACAATATGAAAAAAAAATCAGAAAAATAGGTACTTGAAATAAATCAACTTGGATTTTCCCCTCAACTTCAGGCAAATGACAAGCTAAACAATAAAATAAATGAGGATTGGAAAAACAACTTGGAAAGGGTACTTCAAAAGATTTAGTTATAGCAGTCTCATTATGTACACTTTTGATGCTCTTAAATAAGAACTGCCTTTCCTGGGGACAATCATGAAGCACAGCATGCTTTCAAAAATCAAGTTGTGATTTCAGTATCATCTGTTATTTTTACCTCATTTAAAAATCTTTGAAATTGGGCCTCTCTGGTGGCGCAATGGGTTAAGTCTCAGCACTATGAAGCTATCCACAGTCACTGCAACACAAGTTCGATCCCCAGCCAGGGAGAGTCCCACATGGCACAGCAGACCTCTCCTGTCTTGCCCGCTGCTTCCCTCAGCAGTGTACTTCAGTGGATCTGCCTGTTCTGTTCCTCACTCTGTCTCTGGTGAATCCTTTTACCACCCCATGCCTCTGGACTACACCGCAGTTCTTGTATGCATAAATAAATAAATCTTTTAAAGAAATCTTTGAAATATGTTAATTCTGGAAAGCTTATTATAAAGATCATTTTATGCCGGGCCTCCCTGGTGGCTCAGCGGTTAAGTGCTACGCTGTGGAGCTGTCAGAAGCAGCAATGGAGGTTCCCACATGGCAAGGCAGACCTCTCCTGCCTTGCCTGCTGCTCCTCTCAGCAGTGTATTTCCATCCATCTGCCTGTTCTGCTCCCCACTCTGTCTCTGGTGAACCCTCTCGCCGCCCCATGCCTCTGGCCTGTACCCCAGCTTGTATGCATAAATAAATAAATCTTTCAAAAAAAAAAAAAGATCATTGTATGCCAACTCTTGATCATTTTAGGTAAATGAAAATTTTACCTTTATTAATCCATTCTTTCCCACTTTTTATTTTTTAGAACCAGGAGGCTGGAGATAAAACTTTTTCTTCCTCTAGTAAAGCAGACACTAGGTAGGAGTTATTAGATCTAAGGGAGATCATTCAGAAAGAGGGGTTTCCCAGGCTTACCCTGGAGCTGGAGTTGAGAAGTTGGTGTATGTACCTGCTGGAACCGGAATAGGGGCTGGCTCTAACTTTTTAAACATTCTGTAAAAACTGCCATATGTGGAATTTAGAAGAGGAAGAGTTCTGTCTATCCATTTTGCAATATTATTAGATGAGGTTTTCCTCTGTAAATCTTAGTTATGAAAGTTGGCGGGGTTTTAAAAAATCTTACCACAGGAAGTAGTGATGATCAAAAAACATGTTGGCCATGTTTTGAAATTTTCCAGAAATATAAGAAATTCTCTTCCTGTGTTAATAATAATGACATCAGATTTAGTAATTTCTTAGGAAATCATTAAGGCGAAAGATACACACTTTCCTCAAAACTCAATATTTTAAAATAAATTCTTGGGATTTTATATAATAAATTCAAGAAGTTACTATAACATATTTCTATGATAAATGAGGTAATTTTATTATGTACATATTTTCTTCCCCATTTGAAACATATTTACTTATTTTTACATAAAACATTCTACCAAAAATGGACAAAATAAAGGAAGCAGTAATGTTTTTAAAAGACCCAAATGTATCACAGATATTATAATTATTTTCCAAAGTAATCATTGATATCTGGCAAGCAAAATATAATTTATAAAAGTTAATAAGTGCCAGACACTCTTCTAAGTTCTTTCAAAATATTACCAATAATGTAGTTAATTCTCACAACAGCTTTTACCTCCATTTTACAGACGGCAAAATTGAGGCACAGAGAGGTCACCAGATAGTAAGTGGAGAAGCTGGGCTGCAACTCTGGCTGGCTGCCTCTTTTATTTGTGTTCTTGATGGCTATGCTACTTTGCTGTTTTGAGACATGGCAATGGGCCCTTATTGAACACAAGTTGATGGGGATGTGTTCAAAAGTCTCAGACTCTCCAAACTCAGCTACTAATCCAGTCAAGCACTTTCTACAAATTAGAAAGAAGAATATGCCTCTTATATCAGTATGAGGAGTTCTTTGGTGTGCCTCTGGAATACTTCTATGAGATACTACTTGAATGAGTTAGAAGAAGAAGAAGAAGATAAAGGCATAGGTAAAATGTTCTCTCTCTCTCTGGCTTTTCATATTTATTTATGACAAATATTTCACATCCATGTCACTCCCCATCAGAAGTTCTCTGAGGAGATGTCTTGGGATTGGTAGTTAATGGAGCCATCTGAGGCACCTTTCTGAAAATGGTCCTGCAGATCTCCTAAGTTTTAAACTGGTCATTGAACCTGCCTGTCACCTTAACCATGTTCATCTGGATGGACACCTGGTCCTTGGCTTTGACCAGAGGGTTGCTGGAAGAGCATTTTTGTGGCAAGGAATAGGTCTGCAAACTTGCTGCCATGATTCTGGAGTAATGAGGACAAGTGCCAGCACAGAGAGGAAATACTCATTTTCATATCAATCAAGGTATTGTGCCTATGAAGTATCATAAAGATGCATTTCCTATTTGTAAGGAGCTTGAGGTTTGGTAAGATAAAGGTGGTTATTGACATTTGATAAACCTTTATTGCAAACCTGCTATATAACAAGCATAAAAGATTAAAAAAAAAAAAAGGGGCCTCCCTGGTGGCACAAGGGGTTAAGTCTCAGCACTATGAATCTATTGGCAGCCACTATAGCATGACTTTGATCCCCAGCCAGGGAGCTTCCCACATGGCGTGGCAGACCTCTCCCTTCTTGCCCACTGTTCCCCTCAGCAGTGTATTCCAGTAGATCCTCCCGTTCTGCTTCCCACTCTGTCTCTGGTGAATCTTCTCACCCCCTCACATGTCTGGCTTACACCCCAGCTCTTGTGTGCATAAATATATAAAATAAATATTTTAAAAAAGAGATTAAAAAAAAAAAAGCCCTAGTACTTACCTTCAAGGTGGTTGTAGTCCCATGGGGAGATGGATATCACAATAGGTTGTGGAGATAACATAGTGAGAGAAAAAGACATTAAGTGTGGCGGCAGGGGGCGGGGGGCGGGGGACGGGGGTGGGGGTGGGGGTCCTAACCAGGGCAGGATGTTGCATGCTGCCCGACTGGAATCCTTTCTAATTTCTGTTTTCCATTTCCACAGCACTATTCACCCTTTCATCTACATCTGAATTTATACTTGCTTTAAGGATATGATCTGTTCTTATTTTCCAGTCATATGTCTTCTTTTTTTTTTAAGATTTATTTTTTATTTATACGTACAAGCTGGGGTACAAGCCAGAGCTGTGGGGCGGCGAGAGGGTTCACCAGAGACAGAGCGGGTAGCAGAACAGGCAGATCAGAACTACACTGCTGAGGGGAGCAGCGGGCAAGACAGGAGAGGTCTGCCGCACCATGTGGGATTCTCCCCGGCCGGGCGTCGAACTCGCGTCGCTGCTGCCGACAGCTCCACAGTGCAGCGCTTAACCGCTGCGCCACCGGGGAGGCCCCATATGTCTTCTTTTTCATTAATCTCCCAAGCTAAGTATTGGGATCTATCTGAACAGAAAAAGACTAGAAAGTGGTGGACCGGGTCAGTTGATTGTCCAAAATGAGTCCTTTGTGCATTCAATGTTCCCCCTCTGTTTTGAGGCTGGACTGCTTTAGTCTTCCATGCAGGTGAGTTTTCTAGTAACTGACCACTGACATGAGCTTTCTTCTACTACAGAGCTTTCCTCTGCTTTTGCTATTAGCTTTTTTTTTTTTTTAAAGATTTATTTATTCATGCATACAAGAACTGGGGTTCAAGCCAGAGGTGTGGGGTGGTGAGAGTATTCACCAGAGACAGAGTGGGAGCAGAACAGACAGATCTACTGAAGCATACTACTGAGGGGAGCAGTGGGCAAGGCAGGAGAGGTCTGCTGCTCCATATGGGAAGCTCATCGGAAGCTCATAGGCCGGGATCGAACTTGTGCTGAGGATAGCTTCATAGGCTGAGACTTAACCCTTTGTGTCACCAGGGAGGCCCTATTGTTAGTATTTTGTTTTCACATATATTGACTTGGTCTGACTGTGTGATACATGTTTCTGATTTTTGTTTTCTTTTGAACATGTTAAAGTATGCTAGCCAAGTCCCTAGCCTTAGATATACTTCTGCCTCTATGTTCCAACACTGTCTCGATGTGTCTGCTTTGTGCACTCATATTTCAATTATGAATTAGATTATTGGGGATAGATAGACCTTCATGCTAGATGCTCAAGCATAGAGCTCAAAGTAAGATATCAAAATTTTACTGCTTAGCCAGAGGAAACCTGTGGGAGAGAAGTACTCTTAAAAAATCTTTGACAGTTCACTGTTATAACATAGGAGTGCATAGCCTTTTGATGAAAAAGGAATGTTTTAAACTCAGGTGGGCAATTTTAGTTGACAGTTATATGCACTCCCCGAGTTTTAAACAAAATTAATGGTGATGTGTGAACAAGCACCATGTCAGGTTGCCGTGACCAGATGCCCTAAATTCATTGCCAAAACCTGCTCCGAGTTCTTAGTGAATATGTTATTCAAAATCCCTCAATGTGCTACATTAAAGATTTGATTGGGAGACGTGAAGAAAGGATCTAGCACCAAAGAGCAAGGGTAGGTAAGCTTAGGAAACTGAATATTAGTGTAGAGTATTTCAAAAAGACATTTCATACTCTAAGCTTACATTCTGAAAATGCTTTCAGCAAAAGTTTAAGAGAAGGAAATAGTCCTTATTGCACAAATAGTCCTACTTTATAAGAATTTTCCTGCTACAAATAACATTTATTTCCTCAAAATAGAAACAGCAGAGAGCATTTCCTCAGCATACTAATTTTCTCTAAGTACAAGCATGCTAAATTGCCATTCCTTCTTTTCCTGTTCTTGAACCAGCTTTACCTAGAGTCTTCTCTGTAGTCACCATCTTCCCACCCAGTGGTAGTAATGTGACCATTATTTCACATTGTTTATAGAGACAGATATGGCTAAAAACTGACATCAGAAGGACATACTAAGTGAGATGCAATAACATAAAATATGTGTCCTCTTTCCTAACTTTATTGTGTTATAGAATACATAAACAAGAGGGACATTTTAGTAGTTTCTGGGGCAGTTTATACACTAAAACTGATACAGTAGTATTTCTCAGACTCTTGTGATGGACTTCTGCATCAACAAATGACAACTTAAAATGCTTACTTAAAATATAAATTTCTGGGCTCCACCCCAGATTTGCCTAATAAGAATTAGATCTCGGAAATCTGCATTTTTAACTGGACTTCTACTTGATCATAAGGATTATAGGGGAACCATTGCTCTAGGGCTGTGCTTAAAATAGGCAAGAATCCTGTAATTATAGTCAAATAAAATCACACCTGGCTCCAAGCAAACCAGTTGAAATTCTTATGACTAATGCATGCGTTATAAGGAAGAGAAGGGGGCAGGGTGATGATTAAAAAGAATTAAGTGTAAAAGCATCGCTTTGTGATAGAGAGAAAGGAGGCCAGTGCTTTTCTGGTTTCAGTGACACCATAGCAGTAGGAAGACTGTCTTTCCTCTGCTGCTTGGAGGTAGGAGGGAAGCAAAAGTCATGATAAATAGACCACCTACGGTCAAGACCCAGCAAAGCATGACTTGCTCATAAAAAATGAGTAAAACCTCTTATGGAGCAAAATTAAGAGCATTTTGTTTTAACCCATAAAGAGATTTAGTGTATGTGGATGGCCATTAGCCAAACAGAGAAAATTAGGGAAGATGGAAGAGTGGTTCGTAACCTTTTTGTGTCCTCTGCACGTGCTTGAACACTAGAACTTTTGGCAGCCCCTTTGAAGGAATACTTAGAAAAACCAACGGCCGTGTCTCAATGCCTTTAAAAGCCCCACAATTACTGTTCTCTTCCCACCTAATTCATGCCAACATTCCATTGCTCTGTAAGGAGATCCAATGGCGCAATGCCCTTTCTGGTGAACATGAAGTTCACCAAACAGACTTCATGTATGTGAGGTTTACTTGGGACTGTCTGGGCACCATGCCATGCCTCACCCCACCACACTTTGCTGTGCTGTGTCACATGATGTATTCAACAAAGGACATCTGATAGACATCACTATAATGACATGTAGACTTAGTCAAAGCCACAATAAAACCTCATGAAGAATCTGAAATGAGATTTTTCTAAGAATCAACATTAAGAATGAAATGTTGATAGATACTGCAACATGGATGACCCTTGAAAACATTAGGCCAAGGAAAAGAAGCCAGACTCAAAAGGCCACATATTATATGATTCCACTTACATGAAATGTTCGGAGTAGGCAAATCAATAGAAACAGAAAGTAGATTAGTGGTTGCCAGGGGCTGGAGGAAGGGGGAATGGGAAGCATCTGCTAATGGATGTGAGGTTTTGGAGTGATGAAAATGTTCTAAAATTAGATAATCATGATGGTTGCACAACCTTGTGGATATATTAAAAAACCACAGAATTGTACACTATAAAATGGTGGATTTTATGGTATGTGAATATATCTCAGTAAGGCTGTTCTTGAATAAAAGCTTTTGGGGGGAGGTGCCTATAAAAGTTTTATAAGTATGCTAAGATAGAGAAGTTAAAATTAAGCAATGATCAGGTGATCGATAAATTGATGAAGTTTTATTTACATCTTGTGTTTCCCTTAGATTTTACTATATTTCAGATGCCTTTGACTATATCTAGCAGATACACTGGGTAACACTTTGTTTTCACACGTAATACAAAATTTTTGAGTGTTTTGATTCTAAGGCAAATTCAGTATTGCGTGAGACAGATTATAACTCATAGTGATGATGAAAGTTAGAATAGAACTGTGTTGGGAAAGCTACCAAACAATATCATTGGAATTCATTTTTTTCCCAAAATTGTTTCACAAGGTATGTGTTATTTTCATTAGTGGTTAACTTTATCACATTATTAAAAATTTAAAAACAGACTTGCTAGGGGAAGAAAATCTGCTTATTGATATTTCACACAAAGGTATAGCTTAAATTAGATTACTTGAACTATAGCACATGATCATAAGTTTATGGCAGTCAGGACTTGGGGAGAAATGAATGACTTCATTGGAAGAACTGAATTGTTAAAACAAGGCATGAGGGTGTAGCATGTTACTTAATGTACTGTGATTATGATCTAAACAAATGCTTATGATTCTTAATTTCTTTTCCTAATGTGCCCTTTTGAGATGGTGAAAGGAGTTCTGATCCCTCTTCTAAAAGACACATATGCAGATGCCAACTGTTTTTCCACACAATTTTTAGGACATCTAATCTGGAGTAAATCCAAGGACTCTTCACCCCATGCTGAGAATTCCGTGTCTATATAAAGTTTAGTTTAGTCCTCACTAATGCTTATTTTAGTCAATTCAAGCTATTGTCAGTAATTCTATATTTGCCGAGATGCTAAATTTTAAAAATGTACTCACACAGTATGTTGGGCAATGGACACCCACCCACCCTAGCACCAACTGTGTCAGTTCCAAGATTGAACTTTAATTATCATGTCTCTTTGGTATATGACAATTACTTTGAGGAAGTGGGATTGAGTGGGACTTTTTTTATATATAAAGTATTCAATCCCCACTTCCCATGAAACAGGAAGCCTCCCTTAGTAAGTGGTCTTGATGTTCTCCTACTTAGGCTTTAATGAGCAGCTCTACAAATAAACCTTGAAGTAGAAGCTGAGAAATTTTCCAAATGCAAGTGCTCCAGCCCGCTGGAGAATACACAGCTCCAATGTGCTGCGCGGATCCAGAGATTTAGGGCAAGCCCTGAGCTTTGGGCTGAGTTCTCCACAAAGAAGCCTCAATGTTTTCACTCTGTTGACCATAAGTGATATATTTAGTTATCCAGAAGGGTAGTCAATCTGCCAGGGAAAATATCCTGAAGAAAATGAAGCGGGCAATTATGTCTTGCAGACCTAGGAGTTAATGTGGATTGGCCTTGTTTTAAAACAGATTCCTAACTCAGTCAAAAAGTCTCATGTCCATGTGTTTTTGCTGGGGAGAAACTTCCAAGGCAGCGATGTGAAAACTAACAGACTTGATGAAGGGGTGTGTAGCCATCTGGTTTGCTCACAAGCAGAATTGCTCTTTTTATCAGAATTATTTTCAGATTTTTGTATGGGGGAGGACTTGGCCATCTTGAACGCCAAGTCAGTATTAACCCTTTCTTTAAACAATTCTTTTCAATTCTTTTTCTTGTTCTCCTAATATGGATGCTGGGAAACTTTTTTTTTTCCTTTTCCCTAGAACAAAGACCTGGTAAATGGAGTAGCCAGTGTGTCTAAGGTGGGAGAGGACATTTCTCAGGGATTTTCCCTGTGACTACCAAGGCCCAGGAACAATGCATTCCATTGACTGACTGCCTGAGGATGCCCTCACCTCAGTTTTCCATTCAGATGGAAATAAGAATTAAGCTCTAGTAAGGTGGCTCTGGTTTTTCTTAGAACTGACTTATTTTATCTTTGGGCCAAAACCTCTTTGTTCTTTTCTCTCCCCACCCCCACAGCTGAGGGAGGTGAAGGAGATATTGGACAATGGGTTATCTAACTTTGCATGATGCGGAGCTAAAGAGAGAACTACACAGTTCTTTTGCTTCTTTGCTTTAATTGTGCATGACAGTTCTTAAGTAGAAATTTGAATATTTAACATCCACTAAAAACCCCTTGCCTGTGCATTTCAGCCTTGGACATAAAGTTTGGTGATGTTGATGGTGGGAACTGAGTTCATTTTTTTTGTTTGTTTGTCTGTTTTTTCTGGGACTCTTCAATATACACTCATTCTTATTTTGAGCCAAATGAAGGACAGGCTTCTTTTCATTTCCTGACTGATTGAAAAAAGTTTCCATAGGGATGCTATATTATCTTGGGAGGGACTCCTCAAAAGTGGCAATATTTTCTCTAGTTGTAAGAGGGTGATCCTCAGAAAGGTGGAGTGTTCCAGGTTCCTTGCCCCACCCAAGGGAGGGTGGAGCTGAGCAGGAGAGATAAGAAGTTGGAGAAGGAGAAAAAAGGAAGGAAGGAGGCAGGATGGAGAGCCAGAAGCAGCACAGAGAGCAGAGAGACATGTGAGGAAGCTGTACTGGCTTGGACTATTTGAAACAGATGAAACAGATGTGAGAGACCCATGGGGAGGTTAACAATGGCAAAGTTGATCTTGATTTTGATTTTTTTCTTTTCCTCCCAGAATTGTCTGGCTGTTTTTGACCCTTTTCTATGGGTCCCTGCCGAAAGGTGCTTTAGACTTGTGGCAGGCTTTCGGGACTTGCTTTGGGCCAATCCCATTTGGGTGGACTTTTGCCCACAAGGTGATGGGTAACTTTGGGTGCTTAGTTTAGAAACTATATTCTTTGTCTTTTTGTTACAGGGCAACCCCGATATACAATGGGGTGCCTGACTGTGGGTTCTCACCCATGCTCTTAAAAAGGACTTATAATAAGAACAATTGCAGACACTCACAAAAAGCTTAATAAAAAGGGTTTATTTACAAAAAGGAAGGGAAATAAAAAAATGAATAACTCGGGGACAAAAGAGAAAGTGAGGGAGAGAGATAAATCTCCAAATACATCCTACCAGATCCGAAGAGCTGGAAACCCCAACGGCACGCTGTAGCCCAGCGAGAAGCAATAGAGAAACCCCAAGGTCAAAAACCCTCGTTATATAGCCAACATATCTGCTTAACTCCACACCTCAGTTCCTGGTGATCCTCTCTTCTGGATGATGATGGAATTAAAGGATTAGTGGCCCCTAGCGTCTTGGATCTCTTTGGTCTGAGGTGGGGGTCCATAAACCTTCCTGTGGAGTTTGTTGCAGACATCCTTTTTTCCCCCCAACATTTTCTGTATTATTACACTATTGTATTAAAGTTTCTTTCCACTAAAGCTCTTATATGTTTGGTCTTGATGCGGTGGGTGGCAGAACCTATTTCTAGCGGGCAGGTTTGAGGGTTCTGGGGGTGCCCCTCTCCCTGCCCAGTAACATAGTGACCAGGAGAGCAACCTAAAGGCTACAGCTACCAGCTACTATTATATAGGTACTGGCATTTCCCACGCCCTCTTCCATGTAAAGAGTGAAATGGAGGAAAAAGGCAAGGTCCATGTTGTTGGAAAGTTGACTTCAGTGGGAAAACTAAAAGTGTAAAGCACTTAGAGTGAACTTTTCTTTTTCTATCCTCTTGGTCAGTGCCGGGCTGTGTATGTGATAAACCAGTGAATGGGGTTACTTTTTAATGTTTTTAAAAAAAACTTTAGTTTTCTTCTGGGTCAGAGTGAATTTTGTTGATTGAGCAAAAGCATTAAATTCTGACCCTTCCTTTCAAAAGGAAAATCTGCAATGAGTGTGTGTAACCTTGGATTCCAAAGACAAATGGAGAAAGAAAAACAAAGTATATGCTGCTTCTAAATTCTGGAATCAATATACATTTATATGAACTCCCATTTGCCAAGTTTAGGGTGGTTCTTTTGGTCTACATTATTATTTCCCAGAAAAAAGGAAGTCATCTTCTATATCCATCCTATATACATTTTTTGGTTTTCTCTTAATACCTGAATTTGGAACAATAAGCAACTGTTAGATGGAGGAAGATGCATTGGGGTAAAATGATTTAAGTTAATATCTATTTTGGATACTTATGGAGGTCGTCTGCCAGCAGTGGATAAAAAAAGAGAGAAAGATTTATCACTGATTTAGTAATTACTCTTGAAATTGTTCATCACAAAAATGCAACTGTTAGTTTTTTAGGTTAGGTCTTTCAGAGATCACATAAAAATGCAATTCAGGGGCCTCCCTGGTGGTGCAGGGTTAAGCACTGTGCTGCGGAACTGTCCACAGCGGCGACACAAGTTCGATGCCTGGCCAGGGAGATTCCCACATGGCGCAGCAGACCTCTCCTGCCTCGTCCGCTGCTCCCCTCAGCAGTGTGCTTCAGTAGATCTGCCTGTTCTACTCCCCACTCTGTCTCTGGTGAACCCTCTCGCCGCCCCACACCTCTGGCCTGTACCCCAGCTTGTATGTATAAATAAATAAATCTTTAAAAAATAAAAATGCAGTTCAGCAAGTGGCATATTATGGAGATTACAGATACATACTTGCAGGAAATAAAAAATGACCACATTTTTATGCAAATGAGCGTTTGTGACTTGGGTTAACATTTCTAGTGAAGGCACTGTACATGGTTTTATAAGGGTTGGCTCTCAAAAAACTTAAAAGGAAGTGATGATGGTATAACTGTTGGAGAATCACAAAATGACACTGGCTGAGGAATTATGTTTTATGAAGTGACAGTGAGCAAGTTTAGTGTTTAACATTCAAAATATTATTTTATAAATTTGATTTTTAAAATTTATTTTATACATTTTAACTAAACTTCAACTTATTTGTCCACATCCTTTAAGGAGAGCTTTCTTAGGGTTGTTGTGTAATTAGGCATATATAGCAGGCAAACAGATCATAGAGCTACAAAATATTTTGGAGAGGTGTGAGCCAGATAATTTACACTAAATTATTAGGTCAAGGTCACAAAGTTAGTTACTAATAGAGGGGGGTTCTGACATCTGATCTATTCTTTTCCTTATGATACATTACTCAGTGGGTCCTTCCTTCAAGTACCACCAAAACTCTGGCATATAGAGGAGAGAGAATAAGAAAATAGGTCTCCAAATCTCACTTTGGGAGAGACTTCTACCTATGAAAAGCTACTGCCTTCTCTTAGAGAAGACAAACAGACACACACACACACACACACACACACACACACACACACTCACACACAAACACACCCCAAAATTCATTCATCCCTGCCAGGTGCTAACAATTCTTGACCTTCCCTTGTGGCACTCAGTCTCAGTTGACTGGCTGTATTGGGAAATTTATAAAATCTCCATGCCCCAAGTAGCTGCCTATTCCAGGGTAGTATAGGGGTTACTACCTTTGGCATCCCAGTTATTATCAAATGCCCTACCTTCACCCATTCTGCAGGTCAAAGAGTAGTATTTCCTAAAGTCACTTGTGGGACAGTGCTACAATCAGTATAGTACAATCTCAAAACCATGACATTGGGCCCTTGGATTATAAAGTCTTCACAACTTGTAACTCACAGCACATGTGTGATAAAATAATATAAGAAATGTGGGGAAGGTGAGCTCAATTGAATGTGAGAAAGAATCATCCCAGAGGAAACCAGTCATTCTCTGAGCCTTGGGTGGGGTTGGATTCTGATCAGATTAATAAATTCCAGAGTCCGACTCACAGAGTGCTCCTGATTTATCAGCATGACTAAAGAGGTCAAAGGACCCTTCAGTGGAAGTTGTTCTGCCAGTAACATCCTGTTGCCACCACTCAAGGGTTTGAGAGTGGGAAATGATTCAGGGATGGGGGACTTGAGGGGAAGAATGGGGGGGGGGCAGAGAACGAGTACTCATGAATGAGAACAAGTGTGGTATCCTGGTAGTATGAAAATATACACATATGGGGTAAAGGAGTACGAGCTCAGTCTTCAAAGGAGAGAGAATTCTGGAATTAGGTGGGGGTTTTGAGTGGTAGTGACCGTTAATGTTGACTTTAGATAGAAGAAAGGACTTCACGGACAGTCAAGATTTCAAGGATCAGGAAGGTGGTGAAATGATACTGTTTACAGTTAAAAGTGCTTGTTCTATAATAGCTTGTTCTGCAATTAACTACAAAGATAATTTTATATTCTCCTATACTTCTTTTAGCATGTTCCTCTTGTATTGGTTACTTTTGTCTGTCTGGGGAAATTTCTCTCCATTCTTGAATAAATAATACACTTTATTGTGTCAGTTTCTATAAACAGCATCCCTTTCCTCAATTCTGGTTACCTCAAGGCACTAGCTCCCATGACTAATGACCATTCTTATATTTAGAATTTTTAAAAACCTGTATATATTTGAAACTTGATAATCTTTTATCCACAAAGAGAGGTTCTGAATGAATATAAATTTGCAATGAGGCATCTCAGGACAGTTACTCATGTCAATATCTCCTTCTCCATTTTGTCTCCTGTAACTTTTACATTGACAAAAACAAGTCATATTCAGTCAAACAGCCAACTAGATTTAAATTTTTTTAACTCTCCCACATGAAAATTTAAGCTTAAGTCAAAACTATGTAAGTATCCATTGTGATTGAAAGTATTTCTAGTGTTTCTGATTCTAGGTCTATTTCAAGAAAAGGGCTCTCTGCTGATTGGGAATATATCTGCTGGAAATTTCAGACAACTGAATTCTTTTTCTGTCCTCGACTCACTGAATTTCAAGGTAAGTTACCAAACATAGTCTCCTCTACTCTTTATATATATATAAAAAAAAGAACTTGTGAAATTGTTAATCTTTAATATTATTGAGTTAGAAATATGGAGTGAGTAACTATGAAATGATTTTCTAATATTTCTTTAGGGATAGGCAAATACAAGGAAAACTGGTGGGCAGTCATAATAGCATTACTAGAGCACTGAATTTGCATACCTGGAATTAGCATCTATGTGAAACTCATGATATGGAGATCAGGTGGTTTCTGTTCTGCTTATTTGCTTCCTTTCCATCTGCTACCTAGTTTGAAAGTAAGCTACTACTGTGGTCGTTAGATATCTTTAGACTTTTTATATTTATAGAATTACCAAAAACTTCAGAGCAAGGATTATTGAGCATGCCGTAGAATTAGGTAGGGAAGTGGACTGAGTGACTCAGCCAGGACACATGGTGACTGGTATGACACCCAGACCCTCATTCTCAAGGATCTGAGCTCAAATGTAGGGTGACTGATTGACAGGTTGGGAGGTGTCAAAGTAAAGTATTCCTGAGTTAATGGTTCCTTATATGCTTCCTGTATTGAACTAAAAAGTAGCACCAGATGTTCCTCAAAGGACCTATATATAAATGTTCATCTTAACTTTATTCAAAATAGACTCTAATTGGAAACAACTCAAATGTTTCTCAACAGCTGAGTGGATAAACAAATGGCCATATACTCATGCAACAGAATACTTCAGCAGCAATAAGAGAGAATGAACTGTTTTCTTTAATCAAATAAATGGGAGACGTTTGCAAATAAGATTCCACCTTAGTTGTCTATTGCTGCATAACAAATTACCGCAAACACCGTGACTTAAAACAATACCCACTGAATCGACTCACCGTTCTATACGTCAGAAGGCCCTAGCATAGCATGACAGGCTTCTCTACTCCGGGACTTTTTAAGCTGAAATCAAAGTTGTGTTTTTTTCTGGAGACCCTGTGGAATGTCGCGTCTGAGCAATTTCAAGTTTTGGGGTTTCTTCGGTTCCTTGCAGTTGTGAGACTGAGCTTTTTATTTACTTGCCTGCTGTATTAGGTGAGAGTTGTTCTTAGTTGCTAGAGGTTTCTTGCTTATGCTTCAGTCCATCTTCAGGAAAAAGTCTACCTGTTTATGGGTTTGACTATTTTGACCAGGCCTATCTAGGATAATCTCGTACTTTAAGATGGACTGATTTGTGACCTTAGGTTTATCTACAAATTCATTCACAGAAGCACCTGGATCACATTTTGATTGAATACCTGGGAGAAGACAGGTGCATATCAGGGGCTGGGAATCTTGAGGGACAGCTTGCAATTCTGCCTGCCACAACTCTTAACTTCTTTTTCCACTCAAAACATAGAGCATTTAAAGAAAACTGCTATAAAGGATAGACCTGAGCCACTGGTCCAGTACCCCCACTTTAACTAGGGCATCAGAAATGCCATTGGGAAGGGTTTGATTGTCCATGTGGCTTCATCTTTGGTGAAGGAGAGAAAATTTTATAAGGAGTAAGACATATATACACTTGACCAGGCCTTAAAACCGTCCATAATATTAAAAAATATTTTTCAAATATCCTCCTGTGAGCATGTACTACTCTTACAATCAGATATAAAATATTATTTAAAACAAGTTTTAATATCGTATCACAATTTTTCATAGTTACCCCTTGATATTATCTAAGTCATTGATAAGAATTTTTTTCATGAATTCGGTTCAGAAAAAGCTACATTTTAAAAATAAAATATTTTATTAAAAGAAAATGATAAATGCATAGATATAACTACTCTAGCTCTTTCGTTGAATGCAAGAATGTCAATAAGAAAATTTGTGCTCATTTTCTCTATTGAACTGTTAGTAACTTTTGGAAAGATAACTTTTTGTCATTCAACACTTATCTGTAGAACATTTTAGCAATTCCAAAATTCGTGAATATGTAATATCATATTGCACTGAACAATCTCACTTTTACTTTTGAGACTCAGAGATAATGGTACCAGCCCCAAAATACAAAGTGGGTAAGAGGCAGAAATGGGGTTAGAATTCATTATGGTGTTATGACATGATCTCCCTCTCTACCTATTCTTGGGATAGAAGACAAGAGAAGTAGACCTTGGCTATGTTAATCTTGAACTATAAAACCCTGTCCAAGAAATTTGGTGTTAAGCATTTATGTTGTGAAAAATCAGCCTTGATAGGGCTGTATATGAGCTAAATAAAAAAATTTCCCTTTTCTCTTTTTTATTTTCATACTGGAGATCCTCTACCAAGACAGGTCTAGGAAAAAAAGCTACTTAATTATATTGTTCAAGAGTGTTTATTTTCAAATGTAAACATGTCAGTGCTGTAAGTAATCACAAACCTCTTTCTTGTCTTCAGCAGCACCTCATTGCTTGATTCTGAATATAGGAGTTAATGTGTCCTGCTGCCATTTTATCCCAGTTATCCATGGTCAACCAAGATAACCACATCTGCTTTGCCTGTTTTGACCATAATGTCAAGATCCTTATAATTGGTTGTCCTAGTTTGAGACTGGGCCTGGTGATGAAATACTATACAGTTTTATTTCTTTTGTTTGCAGTTTGTTTATGGACTTTTCGAAGAGAGGTGCTGGAGCTGTTTAGGGTAAGTTACATCAGACCTTTGGTTTTCTTGGTTAGATCATTACAGGCTCCAGAATAAACTGCCCCTTGTGAAGTAGTACAGCTAAATATTGGCAGATAGTAGGTAGTCTTTCTTTCCCAATCCCTTGAAAAGAGGACTGAAATCTTCAGCAACCTTTATTGCCAGAGGACACACATGCTAGAAATTAAGTTAAGCCATCCTTTAATTTATATAAATACTCAAGAAATGGCAATTTGCTTTGTTCATAGACCAATTTAAATCTATTAACATGTGTAAATTTTGTACAATAAAAGTACATCTGCTTCAAGGATATACTGTCAGCATCTTTCTGATTTCAAACCCATGCAGGATTTTGTTCTCAGAATTGGAGACAAGCATATTCAAAAGTAGATAGTCTGGAAGGCTTATGATAATCAGGCAGGTAATGAAGATTTCCTGAAAAAATCTTCATTCACTGCAATAAAGTTCAAGGAAATAGAAATTACTTTAACTTATAATAGCTCATTAAATTAACTCTGCAATTATAGAGCCCTCTGCAGTGTGATTCTTAATTAAAACTATGGATTAATTCATGGCACAAATAGGGAATGGTGGTCCTTGTTTTGTTTTTGAATGAAGTTGCAGATATTTCCAATGATATTTGCATATAAACATCATAGGAGGAATTTTGGACAAAGTGGTCAGTATATTTAACAACAAATGCTGTGACTTTGATCTTTATTCTCTGCCAATATGTTAAGCTAACTTTCCTCTGGAAACTAGTCTGGAACTAGAACACTGATGGAAAATCCAAAGCAATAAATCTTTTGTACTGTATGAAGAAGTTTATCTTGCCTAAGTCCTATCTGACATAATTTTTAGTTGCCCAGACTTCAAGATCTAATTTAAATTCATCCTCTGGATTAGGGCCATTCAGAAAAATAGTTATTAACTAATAAATGTTTATTTAATTACTATGATTATTTTTACTATGAACAGAAAGCCTGCCTGCTATAGTGTTATTTAATCTCATTAAAATTATCTCATTTAATTTGCATACCACTTCTATCATAAAGTACTATAATTATATTTATTTTAAAGATTAAACACCCAAGCCTCTAAAAAAGCTGAGTGCCTTGTCTAAGGACACCCAATTTATAAGAGGATGGTTTGGAATATGAACCAACATTTCTTTGATTTCAAATCTGGAATATTTTCACTTGCTACATTAATTTCACTTCCTTCGCTGCCACCAAAAAGCTATAAACATTTCAACTTGTATATAAGCTCCACTAGAATGAAAAATATGTTACACTTCCTTGTATTTCTTACTGTCCAGAAGTATATATTCATGCTGAGAGAATAATCACCAAGTCAATGAATAAAAACTCGTAGAAGGAGGGGTCAGGGCCTATAGTCAACACAGTGGACGGAGTACATGGCTTATCTCCAGACAACATTAAAATGACAGTAAAGCAATGACAAAGGTTTAAATCCATCCAACATAGAGAAGAGATGTGAATTGCAGAAGAGATGTCATCAAAATTTGGAAAGTTTAAGACTTAATAAAGGGAAGACCAAGACATAAATATCTGTAAGAGGCATGATAAAAGCAAGCAAGTGGATTCATGCTGATGAATTTCAGGGAAACTCAGAAATTGCAGGCAAATTTCTCAGAAAGTGGATGTGGGTGTTGCTGAAAATGGGGGTCCATAAGAGAAACATTAGATGCCCAGATTCCTGCTTCAATCAGTTCTTCTGGAGCTGCTGTTCCATTTTCACTGCTGGGTTCACAAAGAGGTTCAACACACAAGATTTTGGATTAGGGGACACAAAGAATTTATGAAGATTTAAGTGAGAATCAATATTTAAAATTGGGGGATTAATGCCAATCTGTACCCTGAGGAGTGTGATCCAGTCTCCTTTGCCCACAGGGAATGAAACAACCAGGCAAGAGGTAGAGGGATTGTTGTCTGAAAAATTTGAATGGCCCTGGAAAAAGAACCTACAGGGACTGACATTTGTACATAGTAAATATTCCTGAACACAATATAATAAATTCCATCAGTTAAACCCAACTTAAGTATACGAATCACCAAAATGTCTTTGATCAGCTCTTAGGTGCCTTGTTTAAATATGAGCAGAATGAAGGGTCACCAGATCCTTTAAACAGAGAAAAAAAAGAGACTGAAGATATTTTTTTTAAAAAAGTTTCAATTTACTTGGATAACATAACATACTAAATCTGAATTTCTTTTTTAAAATTATATTTATTGCGGAAATGCTTGTTTACAGCACTGCATATGTTTTGGAGGTATAGATTCATACCTCTACAAATGTATGTTATCACACTACACCCAACACTAAAGCCCCAGTCCTTCACCATAGTCTATTGGACCCTTTCCCCAATTTGTTCCCAGCCCTGCCAACCTCCCTTCTCGGATCCTTATTTCTATAGTTAGATTTCAAGGGCTTATCTGGTTTTGGCTTTGTCTGTACTTTTGCTTTGTTTTTCACATTCCACATATAAGTGAAATCATCCAGTATTTGTCTTTCTCCTTCTGGTATATTTCACTTAGTATAATTCCCTCTAGTTCTCTCCATGTTGTCAGAAATGGCAAGGTTTTATCAGTTTTTATAACTGAGCAGTATTCCATTGTGTCCATATATCACATCTTTGTGATCTACTTATCTGTATTTGAATACTTAATCTTTCAGCACCAAATATCTTTCCATTTCTTTGTGTCATCTTTTATTTGTTCAGAAGATATTTTTTTGAAAGCTTCTTCCCAGTAAAAAAAAAATTTCAGAAAAAACACATCTTTTGGAAAGTAAGATTGCATTGTGAAATATGCAAAGAAAAAATAATTTGAAAATTAATATAGGAGTGGCAAACTCATATATTCAACCAAGGTAAGTTTCAAAAGAGAAAATGAAGAGGAAGAAATTATCAAAGAAGCAATACAAAAGAACCCTCTAGCATATATTGAGTAACAACATTATAAAAGAATTATTTAGCAATATCAAATAAGAAGCAAAACATATATTTGAAAGAGTATAGAAAGTGATTGCCATTGGTTAAGACGGTGGTCCAGTAGAGGGGAGGCAGAAAACTATTATTTTTTAATACTTTTGGTACTGTTTGACCTTTTTCATGACCTGATGCACATGCATATATATTTAGGCTTAAATTTTTGCTCAAAAATTTTTTAAAATTTGGGCACACACACACACACACACACACACACACACACACACATACATGTGATAGGTCAGTGGGAAAGAGACCATAGGGCTGTTCTGGTAGGTGGTTGAAGGCAAAGGACAAATTTCTTCTCCTCCCAGGGTGTTTTAAAAAATTTAAGTTCATAGGTATATACTAGCTCTTCAAAGATTGAGAATGCTGGATTAGGAATATTACTACTCTGAAGCCAATTGCAGCACAGGGAAGGCTAAAATAGAGGTGTCTGAATGAAGGAGGAGGTTCTTATTGAAAGGCTTATTCATTTTCACACTCAGGCTTTGTTAGTAGGTAGAGCCATGGGGAAATGGCATCTCCAGGGACATTGGTAAGAGTGCTAAAGGCTGCTATGAATCAGATTTCATATGATGGATGTGTGGCAAAATGTATATAATAATAATGATAATAGTCTTAACTGTTACACACAACAGAGTAAAAAAAATCAGCTTCCTCATTATTCATGGCTTAATAAATTATCAAAAAGACCTTTGAATACAATTAACAGCTGTGACAGTCTTCCTTCTTACTGGTACTCCTTTACTGCCTTTCAAACTATTAAAATTTTGTATTGTTTCAGTTCAAGCTGAACAACTCCATGAGGGTTCTCATGAGGGTTCCAGTCCTGACATGGGATTGCAAAATGAATGGCACATAAGATAATATCGTGTTCATTGTTCATATTTAAACTTATCTCATATTGTTAGAGCTAGAGTTTTTCTCTTAAGCAATTCTGTGAAATGATTAGTTAGCTACATGTATATGTATTTGTGTATATTAATACACACAAATATGTATATACATTATGTAATATAGACACACCTTATGTATCTACAGAGACAGAGTGGAACAAATTGGCTATTGATTTTATATGTGTAACATTGATCAACTACCTGCTAAAGAATTTAAGTTCAAATTTTAAGGAAAACATCTTACAGTCACAGAGGGCCTGTTGCATAATGAAACACTGACTGGGGTAATAAACCAGAGGTAGAGAATCTGAGTTCTAGTCTGAATTCTAGCTTATTATTGAGTTGTTAAAAATTTGGAGAAGTCTCTTGCACTATCTATGCTAAAGTTTGCAATATTTAGCCCTATTTATGTTGCATGGTGATTGTGAAAATGCTTTGAGATCACGGGGTGGGGGTGGGGGGCGGAAATACAGTGAAATTGAATGAAGTATTAAATCTTTGTGAACAAATTCCTAAAAAAATTCCAAACTTCTTTCTCTTTCTTTCCTTGCATATTTGGTTCAACTCAGGAAAAGAAGGGAAGCATGTATTTGTCACCAACCTATTATGTTCCAGGAATTTATGCTAAATTCATTGTGTACCATATAGTGGTACATATAGCAAAATAGTTTCTTTTGGCAATAACACTGTATCTTCGAGTGGGAGGCATTATAAAATTGTATTGCTAGTAGTAATATTCCTAATTAACTATCCTAAATATTTTAAACAGTAAAGTCAAATATAAGGGGGAAAAGTTGGCTTGGTGGATGAACACTTCCCTGATTTATTATCACCCTTTTAAAATAGGAACCCATTTTCTTTTTAAAGCGGAGATTTGTGCTAGAGAAGACAAGAAATGTCTTCTGTTATATCTGATTGATCCGGCCTGGTTCAAAAGCCACACTCAGCAGTTTCTAATGGGAAAGGATGAGCTGTCTGAGGTGTGGCTGGTCTGCTGAGCATCTGCTTTTTGATAGTGTTGGTGGTGGTCAAAAGCCTATTGATTTCCATCAGAGGAAATGAGTTAGCAGGCTTCAAGATGTTCTCTTTCTACGTTTAATGCTCTTTCACTATCACTCCTGCATGAGTTCCCAGAGCAGAGCTTAATAAGGTCATATGCATTGTCATTGGGGTTATTACTTTGAATGCACATTTGAATTTAAGTGACACTAAAAATGCCCAATTTAGCAGGAGTGTGTTAGAATACCCTGGAGGCTAATTTTGTTGGTGACTATAAGGCAAATTAACTCACTTTTGATATTCCAGTTCCTTTAGAGACTCCCATAATTGGCATCTAAATAGCTTGAAAGAGTGAATGAAGCTAACAATGTGCAAGCAATTTAACCCATGAATGCCAAGCTCCAGAGCTCCAAAGCACTAACTACAAAACCAAACAAGGTGTAGGACTGTTTGATTTCCATTCTGAATGAATATTTCCCATAAGTCAGATAACCCTTTTCTCCAAGTCATGATAAGAGCAATAACAGCATCACAGAAGGATTAGCATGTTAGAGCTGGATGGCACCTTAGAGACTGGCACCTGGCAAGGAGACGCAAAGACAAAGGTGTTTCTTGAAAGGTGCATGTTGCTGTTAGTGGTGGAGCCTGTGTCTCCTGAATTTCCCAGTCCACTGATTTCTTGAGTAGACCAAAATGTTATCTTGGTAATACATCTGTGTTTTTCCCCAAGAAAATACACTGAAAAATATTTTATAAATTCTCATGTTAGCGGCAATCAACTAGGGAGAGAAAGAATCCCCAAAGGGTTAGCCTAATGGTTTTTCCATTTGTCAATTTGTTGACCTTTAGATTTTTAAATATTTTTCAGTGAGGACAACTACTGTCTTCCTAGCTCGTAGCAGGGACTGAATCCTCAGAGGCCATGCTTACAGCAGGTTCTTATTTAAGTGATGCTGTTTCGTTCTCATTGATTTGGTAGAATGCTGATGAGAAGGAACATGGTTCCTAGCTGTGCCCACTGTTTGTATGTTCTCCCAAAAGTCTGTGTGGGCTTACTCCAGCTGCTCCAGTTCCCTCCCACATCCCAAAGTTGCACAAACTAGGTTCACTAGGGTGTCTGTGTTGTCCCAGCTTGAGGGAGTGGGTGTGAGTGCACCCTGTGCTGGAAGGCAGTCCTGTGCAGGGTTGGTTCCTGCCTTGAGCCCTAAGCTGCTGGGAGAGGCTCCAGTCACTGGAGACCTGAATAGCATTAAGGGGGTTGGAAAAATGAATGAATGAATGAATGAATACAAATTATCATTTAATATTAGAACTGTTTTGTGCCTTTATTTAGAAGTTTGTTGATGTTTTCGTGACCAGAAATATGCCTTATGAACTTGACTCTTGGTTATTTCAATTAACTTATGATAATATTGGACTTTCATATGTCATTTTGCTTAAAGTTACAGTTCCCAAGAATGCATCCAGAGCATTAAGTGAGGACTTACTGAGAACTATCTCTGTACTTCCATTGACTCAATTAGAAAAAGAGTCCACCCATATTGAACCAATCTGACTGTCTCCTGGGAGTTTGCAATTGAGTTTTTGGTCAGATTCTTATGATTGAGAGGTGTTTTTTTGTAGCTTGTGTGTGGAGAAACAAAGAAAGTGCTTCTGTCCAGGGTTAACATGGAGGTGGAGCCTCAGAGGAAGGCAGATATGAGAAATCATTGGAAGAAAGAAGAGAGAAACAGACGAGAGGGAGCGAGGAAGAAGGGAGAGAGAAAGCCAGAGAAAGGTGAAAGGGGAAGAGAGAGTCAAAGGCAGAGAGGAGAGAGTGAGAGGGAGGGAAAGTGAAAGGAGGCAGGGAAGGAGGAAAAGAAGAAAGAGTAAAATAGAAGAGGAGGTGAAAGAGGGAGCAGAGGGGCAGGTGCAGGAGGAGGAGGAGGAGAAGGGGAGGAGGGGGAGGAGAAAGGGAAGTAGGAAGGGGAGGAGGAGAGAGAATATCAGTGTCTTACTTCCTGAGCATCCTTATAGTTCTTATAAGGCCTTTTCTCTCTACCCTTGGGATCCATGTTATAGTTTTATAATAGCTCCCCTTTTAATTAAAGTGATTCAAGTAGACCTCTTTTATTTGAAACCAATGAAACTGGTTTAAGTTATTTGTTAAACCCTAACTAGACTGCTCAAGGTTACAGGTTTTGGTGCCAGAATTTTGATTGAATTCCACTGAGTCTTTGGTCAACATTTGAGCTTCTAATAAATGACTGCAGTTTTTCTTGATGAAATGGTATCACATCCACCCTTTAGATCTCAGAGTGGAATTTTAAAGGCTGGAATATTCACATTCAGCTTCTCTCTGGTGTATCTCATGAAAAATATAATTGAACTATTATCTTTCACTCTAAGGAAAATTATTCAGTCTGTGTCTACATGATCTCAGTCAAAGGTGCTAAACCAAAACATTTGTTTAATCATGTCTTTGTAGTTCGCTTACAGGAGTGATGTTTGCTTTCGTAAGTGTTTTCATTTCTTGCTTTTGTGATGGCAAAGATATCTGGAGATTTGGTTTAGGTGATGACCAAATCTCATAGACCAATATTGAAAGTGGAGTTCATTCATTATTGACAGTGAAATTAGAAGTGTTCAGAATGGGTATTTTTGAGGTGTTGTAGGAAAAGTAAAGTGACCATTCAAAATGAAAGCAAAGCATTTGTAATATTGTGAACTCTAAAAAATATTTGTGGGTGGATATTTTCTTGTTTCATGAGGCTACATCAGAATATTTTCCACATTGATTGCCAAGATTTCCATCAGGAAAACAGTGCTATCTATTCTAGGTCAGGTAAACTATGTCTTCTCCACAAGAGAAAAATGAAGGTTGTTGGTTCTTAGCATTCCAGACTTAAAATATCAGTCTGTGGAGAGAAGCTTATGGAAGCTAGCATTCCTCTGGGTTTCGAGAGTCAATACCGTTACAAATGAAGAGGTGATAGAATACATAGTTTTACTCTCTTGACTTATTTTGGCAGGAAATTACTAAGCAGAATTTCAAATGACCTACTGGAAAAGTTTTCAAGATTTTTAGCAAATCTTCAGCAAAGTTTTGAGCTGGGGAGAAAGCACAGTGTTTCGGTGCGATAGGTACTCCAGGGTATGACACACTTGGGAGAAACCCAGGAAGGCTCTCTTTTCCCAAAATATCTTCCCCAACAGCAACATACCTGTACTTCCATAATTAGAGATTCAGTTTTGGTTTAGAGAATTGCCCCATTAACACATAAATAGCCCTGGGAAGCTAACTATGAAATTAGTATCTAGCTAACCCCATGAATCTCAAAAGAAGTCACTCAAGGACTGTGAATCAGACTTGGAGGCTCTTTCAAAACTCATGCTTCATCTGCCTTAAAATGTGGATATCATCCCTTTCCTCTTCCCTTTGTTCCAACTGTTCTATGTGTCATCACCCAGGAGTGTTGGGGGTTGAAGATAGTAGGGTTGAGAACTACTGCTGTAACCCTTCTGTGACTTTCTGGAGTTGCTGTTTTCAGTTACAGCTAAATAAGATTAGAATATTAAAGGACTGAATATTTGGATGAGGAAGAAGGTAAATTTTTGATGCTGGAAGGAACAATTATGAAGGAATCGTTTTGAAGATGTTTCATGAAAGACTGGCATGGGTGGGTGCTGCAGTCGAATTGCTAAACTGTATGATGTCAGTTTTGAGGACTCCAGGGTACAAGCATGGGGGTGCAGTTTCCTCCCAGCATTAAGAGGCTAAGAGAGGCCTAGAAAGAGGAGAGTAGAAAGATCTGAAGATAAGTTTAAGGCACTTAACACTTGTGCCTCGGGTTCTTCCTGCTTCTAGGTGAATGGAAAGGACAGTCTGTTGGAGTGCTGACACAGATTTGTTCTGCTCTTGAAAATTATATTCCTTCCTGGATACTAGCAGGGCATGTTGATCTCTACGGAGGGAGCAAGCTGGACCCTTTTAGACAAATGGTTTTGATATTTGCTAATTGAATTCACCCTTGTAAGCCAAATTGCATTTCTCAGTATCTTCTTCCTGAATCTGGCCACACTCTTGCTGAATTGAGTGTGGGAAACCTTGGAATCCACAGGGTCAGTGAACAAATGTTTGAACAGTTACTTAATGGCTCTCAACTAATGGAAACTAACAACCAATTCTATATAGTGGTTCCTAATTCCTGCTGATCGTCCAAATCAGCTCTGAAACTTTAAAAATATAAAAGAATAAAAAGAAAGAGTGCTTATGGTAAACAACAGCATAAAAGGCTATGTATGTAAAAATAAATCTGTCTTCAAAATATCTTCCTCCACTATCCTATCCTCAAAGACCTTGATTCCTAGCTATAACTATTGCTTGCAGTACCTTCAGAAATTTTTTGTTTATAGGCAAATAGAGCAGAGATATAATACATACTTCTTATTATATGAAACATATTATGTCTTCCATACTTTTCTGCAACTTATTTTTCACTTTAGTAATCAGTAAACAAAAATTGATTTTGTCCTTTGAGGATCTCATAATCTGAGTTGAAGAAAGCTCAGATGGCCTTGATTAGGTTTTCATACTGGAGATGTATGGGAGAGAGAAAGCCATACAGTATAAGCCACTTGTTCTCTAACGTTACCTGAAGGACTTGTTAAAAAGAAGATTCTTGGCCATCCCTCCCCACTCTACACAAAGTGTCTGATTCTCAGTGGAGCAGTTTTTAATAAGGAATATCTTTTTATTTTACATACACTTCCGGGAGAGCATTACTACAATGTTTCACAAACCACATAAAACTGCAGTTATTAAATATTTAAAAACTGGGCAGTTACAGTCAGTCATTTTCCCGTGTTGTAACACAGGAACATGCTCAGTTTGGGTCCTTTTTCTATCTTCCTTCTATTTACAGTTGACGCTAAGCAAAGGCAGACTTACTGAATGGTGAGGAAGTAGATGAGGAGTCTTTCAACTTCCTCCTTGTCCAAACTCCCACCCTCTTTCTATATCATTTTGCAATCCCTTGAGTAGTTTCTCCGTGTGACTAACATTTTACTGCTTGTGTTTTCCTTGTCCGTCCTCCCCCTCACTACCAACGTCTTCCTTCTTCTTACTTCAAGAGAGCACTCTTAAAAAGTTGAGCCCTTTAGTCCACCAAGAAATGGATTGAGATAAACTGTTAGAGAGACTGCTTTACAGGCTGTTTCAATCCAGAGGGATTAAACAGAATGACCTCACTGAAAAGAGAAACCACACTTAATAGCTTTAAATGGGACCACTCTTAACTGGGTCACCCTGAGCCACTGTACACACTTCTTCCTTCAAGTGAATGTGGTGGTTTGGGCCAGAATGGGCTGTGAGACAGTTTAAATTGTCACAGTCTTTCAGAGATGAACTGACACCTTATAATGTAAGCAGAATGAAAAAAGATGTAAGTGACTGTCTCATGTTCAGTCTTCCAAATCCTGAGTCCTGTTGCTATGACATCTGGGGAAGCTGATAGTCTTTCTCCCCTTCTTTCACTAAGGGAAATGAAAAATTTGTGGAACAGAGTTCTTCAGATTTGAGACTCCATGCATGTTTCAGCTATGTTCATTCTGAATTAGGGATCTCATTTGGACCCAGTATAAAGGAATGGTGAAGAGAGTGTCCTTTAAGTCAAAAAAAACAGATCTCCACTCCCATCTTCACTCTCAGGGTTGTGGTTGGGGTTGACTAATAATTCCAGACAGGAACTTAAACAGTACTTGGAACATAGAAATACTTAGTACGTTTTAATATTTTGTTAACTTTTACCCAAAAATGGAAGCTGCCTCTCTGAATACCAACATAAAGAACTTTGAGCATATCCCAAAATATGTGATCCAAATTTTAACTCAACTAAGATTTCAAGCAGTTTTTCCAAAATATCCAACTCCATGAGTGATTCTAACTTCAGTAGCTTGCTTTCTCCGTCTTCTAAAGGGGAAACGGATTTTTGCCAGCTTTAGGAAGTCTTCATTAGTAGTAGTCATTGCTTAGAACTTTCCCCCAGGCAAATCGCTGACTCAATACTTCTTGATTTAGAAAAAGGAAGTTGCCGAAAGGCACCTGTTAATAAGACCAAAGTAACATAGTGTATGTATAAGCATGTGTGAGAGAGTTAAAGCCCATCCTTGTGACAGACATAGAAAGTATTGCATAGAAACATGAGACTGTGTATCAATTTTCCTAAAATATTTAACTTTTATTTTCCCTTAAACATGCTTTTTAAATCTTTGCCCTTAAGAAACATCCAGTAAACAGGGGGTTTCCCTGGTAGTCTGGGGTTGAAGTCTCAGTGCTATCACTGCTAAGGCCTGAGTTCTGTCCCCGGCCAGGGAGCTTCCCACATGGCACTGCAGACCTCTCCTGTCTCACCCACTGATCCCTCCAGCAGTGTATTTCAGTGGATCTGTCTATTCTGCTCTCCACTCTGTCTCTGGTGAATCCTTTCACCCCCCAGAACCTTTGGGGGTGTTCACCTACGAAAAGGAAAAAAAAGTAAAAAAAAAAAAAAAAAAACATTTAGTTAACAAATGAGCCATTGCTATAATGGAAAGGTGTATTTCCCATAGACTTGTAGATAATTAAAAATTATTAAACTCGAAGTCATCAATTTAGCTACAAAGTTCTGCAGTGTTACCTCAAATTATATATTGAAGAGATGAAAAGAAAATGTTGTTCATATACAGTGCTGTAAACCAATGTTCCTTAAGAAAGAGAGGAAGGGAAGGAGGAAAGAAGGGGAGAAGGGAGGGAGGGAGGGAGAGAGGAAGAGAGGGAGAAAGGAAGGAAGGAAAAAAGAAGGAAGAAAGGAAGGAAGGATGGGATGGGAGGCAGGGAGAATGTAGTAAGAAGGGTGAATGGTGTGATTTACTGCAACTCAGAGCTGTTTCTGAGCACGGCCTTTTCTAATTCAGCAGAGCAAGGCTTTTTTTTTTTTAACTTTTTATTCATTTATTCAAGCATACTATTAAAGCACATTTATTAGAGTCTTGCTTTGTGTCAGGATTTGTGTTGGAGGGGGCATATAATCTAGAGAAAACTAGACATAAAGATGTAAAACAGGATAAATTCTACATTAGAGGTAAAGACAAAACTGTGAGAATGGAGGAAGTAGTGACTAATTGCCTGTAATCAAGTCCTTCGGCAGAGGAACTGACTCTATAGGGTGTGAAGACAACATATTTTGTCGGATGTCAACCAGCTTCCTTTATTCGGATTTCTTTTTTTTTTTTTTAAGATTTATTTTTTATTTATACATACAAGCTGGGGTACAGGCCAGAGGCATGGGGTGGCGAGAGGGTTCACCAGAGACAGAGTGGGGAGCAGAACAGGCAGATCAGAAATACACTGCTGAGGGGAGCAGCGGGCGAGGCAGGAGAGGTCTGCCACACCATGCGGGATTCTCCCCGGCCGGGCGTCGAACCCGCGTCGCCGCTGCCAACAGCTCCACAGCACAGCGCTCAACCGCTGCGCCACCGGGGAGGCCCTATTCGGATTTCTGATTGACCTAACTTTTACTTCTGATCAGTTCCTTTGTTCAGTCATTCCATTTAAAAATTATATTATGTTTGGACTCGTGCATCTGTTTAGTCCTAGAATCTGGGCCAGGATTAGGTACTTGATACATAACAGGTCCCCAGTCAGTTTTTTAACTGGAATGACAAGGGCTCATGACATCAATAAACTTGTAACCTTATTCCTTATGTGTAAAACAGAACTTTTTAAAAAAGTATTATAATATAACCCCGTATTTCTCCTCAATTTAATATGGTAAATTATTTCTTGGAGTTTTCAGTTCCTCACTTCCATTCAGAGGCTTGTATATAATCAGTTAATCCTGGCCCCTGTTACTCTGTTGTCTCAGCCAGATACCTGGCATACTGCTCCATCCAACCTTTGCATTGTCTCAGGTCTGTGGTAGTTTATCCCTTAAGGTGCCAAGTACTTCCTTGAATAATCTTGAAATTTCCAGGGATTCTTAGACTACTTCTAAATCAGTAATCTACATAAAGATGTAAAGATGTAAAACAGGATAAATTCTACATTAGAGGTAAAGACAAAACTGTGAGAATGGAGGAAGTAGTGACTAATTGCCTGTAATCAAGTCCTTCGGCAGAGGAACTCCATGGTGGTGGTCCAAAGATCTCCTGAATTTTAAAGTCCTGGACATCTAATCCTTTATTGTGAGCAGTTGCCTATGTGGAGTTTCAAGAACACTAAATCTGATCACATTGCTTTATGAACTAATCCCTAAAGTGGCTCTGGACTGGAGAATGGGTCTGCCTTCTAAAACCCAAATAGCCTAAGAATGAGACAGCATACTTGATACCAAAGTTCAAGTTATATGCCAGGATAAAGGGGATTAAGTTCCCTCAGGAGTAAAGCCTTACTGAAAACACATATTTTATCAGGCACTATGACATTTTTTAATTCTCTGTCTCCTTTAATCCTGGCTGATTAAGATGAACAGTTTTCACCATATATATTTGATAGTAGACATTTCTCAATAGGTCTAAAAGTTCATTATTAAAGCAATTTTATTGTCCATTCTTCTAGAACATTCCATGTTTGCCATTCTTTCTGAAATCTTCCCTCCTGTCCACTAGAACGTAAATTCCTTTAGGGCAGGACCTTGTTGATTTTTGTCTCCCCAGAATCTAGGAAAGAACCAGGTGTAAATAGGTGATCAATAAATGTATGTACATTGTGTGTCTGCCTGCCAAAAAGCTGACCTTGGAGATCTGAAGCTTTTAATTTTTTCCTTCAAAGATAACTTATTTCAGATTTATATATACTGAATAGATGATGATGATGGTGGTGGTGGTGGTGGTTATGGAGATAGATAGCTTTTACTAAATTAAAATAGTTTGCTAATCCATGACTGCAATCAAAAAAGAAAAATCCCCAATGAATGAGTTGTGAATCTTTGCATCTACAACTTGTATAGTGTGCTCCTGCAATGATTCAGGACCTGACCATGTGACTTGCTTTGCCTGATGGGACATTAACAAACATGATGCATGCTGAGGCTTGATGAAAACACTTACGCACGAAGCCTAGCCCTCCTGAATACTGCTGCTCATGAACTAGTCCTGGCTAACCATCTTTCAGATGAAACACCACATAAAGAGACAGCATTTGGAAAGAGAACAGCCTAGCCGCTCTGGCCTTTTCAACTCTCCCACCTGAGTCTCCAGGCAAGTGAGTGAGGTCACCCAGAACTGTCCATCTTCTGTCAACATATCAATCAATTATGAATCCAGCCATTACCACGTGGAGGAAAAAACTACCAGATGTGCCCAGGACAAATAACCTATCCTCAGAATCATGAACAAATAAATTTTATGCTACTATGTCAAAGAATGACTAGCTATGCAACGCTAAGTAATTGATACAGTTATTATGAAGAACTTAGGTAATTGTGTATGGTCTCAGTTCACTCATAGGGTATCATTTCTCTACCTTATAGATAAGGAAACTGACACTTTGAGAGGTTAAATACCTTTCCCTAGCTGACATAGCTTGTAATGAGAAAACACAGATGCAAACTGAGGTCAGCCTGATTCTAGATTCTGGTTCTGAACCACTCTTCTATATTGCTTTAGTGATGATCTTTCTCTATCTGACAATTTCTAAGGTCTGTCTCCTCCTGTTTCCTTTAATAGACCAATCTAACATTTGGCTCCTATGGGACTTTTATTTGCTACAACAAAAGATGATCGATCTTTGATACCTGAGATGTTTTTGTACATGGAGCAAACCGAGATGAAGTGTTTAGACAATTTACCTTACAAATGATCCTAGGATATTATCAGACAGAGTAGAGTTTAGTCTTCTATTATTTTTGCAAGATTTTGGTTTTTGTAGCTATAGGGTACTATTAAGTACCAAGGGCAAGTGGAATATTGTAAAATAAATAGAATTAGGCTAATACAAATGACAGATTCTACAATTGACCAAATATTAAATATTGAAACCTTAATGCTTTCAATGTACTTAATAATAGTCTCACAAACTGTGGTCAAGAAAGATCATGCAGTCTTGCAACATTTTTTTTTTTTTTTTTGCTATTAGCATCTTAGAGGAAGTGAAGAAGCTGGGATTGTTCATCTTTCTGAAATGCATTGGGAATACCTTGATATTCCATCAGCAAAGAATTTTCATTTTGAAAACTATGAAGTTGTTTCAAGTTCTATGTGGGGTTATTTCCTAGGTTTTCCTATCAGGAAGGCACACACGTGTTTTGTAAGATTATTACCAATCTTGGAAATAAGAAACTTCATTACCTAAGAGAATTCAGCAAATGAATGCAGTGTTTAATTTCAAATTATAGGATCTGTCAGGGATAAAATCAAAGCCATCATTCCAAATACTGTGGAAGCAATAGGAATTTTTGTAAAATTATCTCTTAGTAGGGAGTTATAGATCAATAGAAGCCATCTAATGCTTGAAAACTATTATTTGGGACTTTTCCCAGAGTGGGAAGATTTCTGGAAACCATTGGGAGAGCTATTGGCTTTTGGCAATAATTATTAAGAATAAGGAATCATATATACTCGTTTTTATCTAACATTTTATAAGGCTGTAGAGAATGGGTTCTTACAGCATTGAAAATGTTGACATGAGTATTGTTAGATCTTTTAGTCTGCTCATCTTGAAACTATGAGGATATTAGAAGTTATTTCACTCAGCCTCTTTCCTGAAACTTTAGTTTCTTCCCATAGATGTCTAGTCTAGTTGCCCTTTAAACATTTAGGTTGAAATGGGAACCATTACCTGATAAGCCAGCCCATTCCACTTTGGGAGAGATTTTTTTCCTTATAAATCTATTATACCTTCTAATAAACTCAACCTTTTGTTTATATCTGCTCTTTGAATGTTTTTTTAATGAACCCAATTTTCTTCCATGTGGGACTCATTTCTCTATCATTTAAGGCTTCAACCTATGAACTAAAATGTGAGAACATAATATTTCAGAAGTGGTCTCAACAATGGTCATAGAAAAGTGGCTAATCTCTCTACGCCTACGTACATATCAGCACTGTATTCAATCACCAAATCATGGAACTAACCCGAGTGCCCTTCAGTACATGTGTGCTTAGAGAAACTGTGGAGCATGAACGCAATGAAAAATTACACAGCTGTGAAAAATGATGAAACGGTGACATTTGGGACAAAATGGATGGATATTGAGGTGGTATATTGAGCAAAATCAGTCAAAAGTGAAAGATTTCAGATGGTCTCACTCATCTGCAGAATGTAAATACCCCCAAAATATTACACACAAACAGAAGAAATAAAAATTTTAATTCAGCAAAAAGAAGAAAATGGTTTACCAGAGGAAATAGGGGAAAGAGTGGAGGGGATGGGGGAGGGTGGCAGATATGGTGGTTGGTGGAGGGAATTAAAAAAAAATCTATAAAATATTAGTAAATAATGGAATTGTATATAACATTATTTGTATGTCTGTATTTATATACAATTGTATATTATAGATCAGTCCCCCTTTGTTATTATTGTCACAGCATATATCTTTGTACATTGTGTCAATTAACTAAAAAAAAAGAAAGAAAATTTATGATTCTATAACCCAACGCTGGAATTTCAGTTGTTCACTCCATATGCCATTTTGGATTGGATGGGCACTCCCTGTCATAAAACTTAAAGATCGAATTTTACATTTATCATTGTTAAGTTCGTCTTCTTTATTTCAGCATGATATTTCCCTGTTAAGTATCCCTTCCAGCTTGCAATCAGTACAAACTAGCAAGTCTTTGGAGTTTTTATTTAAATTAGAATAAAGTACTGAAAATGGTAACTTAGATTGTGAAACCCTGTGACTAGTTAGGTTGACATCAAGTAATTAATCAATAATCTCTTGGCAAAATCAGTCAGCTGCTTGTGAGGATACTTTCAAGGACTATAATCCAGTCTATATTTTACGTCTTAAAGAAATGATGGTTGTTTCATTTTTTAAACATTTTTAAAAATATTTATTTATTTATGCATACAAGCTGGGGTGTAGGCCAGAGGTGTGGGTTGGTGAGAGGATTCAACAGAGACATAGTGGGGACCAGAACAGTCAGATTGACTGAAATACACTGCTGAGGGGAGCAGCGGACAAGCAGGAGAGGTCTGCTGTGCCATGTGGGAAGCTCCCTGGCCGGGGATGGTACTCGTGCTACAGTGGCTCTGGATAGCTTCATAGTGCTGTGACTTAGCCTGTTGTGCCACCAGGGAGGCCCCTCATTTTTGTTTTTCACATGTGCTGATAGATACATGAACACTCTTAAAATAGGTGATTTAATGTAAAGTGTGTTTGCTGCTTTTTCACCCCTTGGAATTTTTATCAGAGTAGCAATACATAACCATGTACATATCCAAAAAATATATATAAGAAAACTTACCTATCTAGATGTTCAGTAAAACCTGTAGCTTGAAGCCAGTTAGAAAGGACCTTTAATAAAAAATCAGGTTTTTCAGGGAAAATATCTTAGAGGAAGCAGAGATTCATGTGACCTTTTGACAACCCTTGTGAACAGTAGATCTGACATACTCTACCTAGCAGTTTGGGTGTCAGGGAATCAGTAGCACCTTAAAAATAGCTGCAACAGGATAAAGGATGGGAGGAAAAAATAAACACTGTTAACAAAATAGTTTATTAAGGAAGGAAGTAAAATGAAGCACACTGAACCAATCATGTGCAGAATAAATATAGAAAAGCAAATTTCCAGAGACACTAGGAAAAAACCCAACCCAAATATACTGAAAGGAATCCAAGGATAGAAATAATAGCTAAGTGGGCTGCGATATTATCTGTTGTTCAGAGGGAAGAACTTCACTTAGAAAGATAAATGTTGAAAAACAGAACTAAACACTAAGCGGGGGAAGATACCACTTTGGCCAAATATATAGTAGTAGTTTTGACTTTTCAAACTTTAAAATATAGCAAGATTAACCATGCCTTTTCAGGAATGATTTGGAGAAATATTTGGAGTATATTAGAAGTTACTAGTTTTTTGTTTGTTTTAAAAGATTTTATTTATTTATGCATACAGGAGCTGGGGTGTAGGCCAGAGGTATGTGTGGGGATGAGGTGGGGTGAGAGGATTCACCAGAGACAGAGTGGGGCGCAGAATAGGCAGATTGACTGAAATACACTGCTGAGGGGAACAGTGGGTGAGACAGGAGAGGTCTACTGTGCCATGTGGGAAGCTCCCAGGCCTGGGATCTGAACTCATGCTCCAGTGGCTGTTGACAGCCTCATAGTGCTGAGACTTAATCCCTTGCATCACCAGGGATGCCCAGAAGTTACTAGTTTTTACTACAACTCACACACACACACACACACCAATTTAAAAGTTTAACAACTACTTGACTAAGCCTGCATTATTCTTTTTTTTTTTTTTTTGGTTGACAGTACAGATACTCTTTGAGTCATTGTTATAAAGGTTGTATAATTGCTTATGTAATATTTCAAACGGAATAAGACCTTCACCCTTTTTAGACAATAGGACCGGATAGTAAATATTTAGACTTTGTGGTCCTTTAAGCTCTGGTGTAGTAACTCAACTCTGCCACCACTGAACTAAAGCTCTGCAGAAAATACATATATATGTATGTAAATCAACATGGCTGGGTTCCAATAAAATTTTATTTACGAAATCAGGTGGAAGGCTGGATTTGTCCCATAAACTGTAGTCTGACAATCCTTGCCTCCAGACCATAAATTACCTCCAGAGAGTTAACCAACCTGCTTTCTATTCTGTTGATCCAAGACAAATAGTCTTTTAACATCAATTCTGCTGATTCTGTGATGTTGGTTTGTCCTCAGTAGAACAGGCAAACTAGGCATGTTCAGACAGTAAAATATCTTTTCTGAGATAATCTGACTTTTTTCACAGAGGACTTAAATATCCTAGCAAACCAATTGAAAATTCAGTTAACAGAGGTTTAAAAATTTCACCTTGTTTGTATTTCAATGAAAGCTCCTATAGTAAGGGTTCTAATTTCCATATGTATTGCATCTTAAATCTGGGGAGTCCAAGTCCCCAATTCATCACCACTTGACATTCAGGTAACAAAGTCTTGCCCTAATCTAGAGAGTTCCAGTTAATCTCATGGCACCATGTGGGCTTCAAGGCATGGTTTGTCAGTGACTTTGTGAAACTACCCAGTTAAGGCTAAATTTTGGTTTCTCAGCATAGCATTGGAGTAAAATTTTGAGATAACCAAAACCAAATGGAAATGAGTTCTAGTTCTTATGTTTACAAAATGTCAGGAGCTAAAAATGTCACTGATGTTGGCTGCTAAACTCATCATTCCTTTCTTTAGATTATAGTGTGTTGGATTGATCAGTAGGGACAACCATTTGATCTGGTCAGATTTTGATGTTTATCTCTCAAAAATATCTGTGTTCAAAAGTAACTATTCAAAAGTAGCATACATCTGAAAAGATGTGACCCTATACCTCTGAATTATATATGGTGTTGTAAACCAATGTGACCACAAAAAAAAAAAACAAAAAAGAAATAAACTGTTAACAATGAAAAAAAAAACTAAATTTTTTTGTTCACATGCACTCAGCAAATTAGATGTGTCCCTACTTGCTCCCTTTTTCTCTTCTTCTTAAATGGGATCTTCTATTTGCCTACACTATTATTTTTTACTCAGTTTCTGAGTACAAGAGTGGTTAGAGATCATGAACTATGTCTTTCATGTCTTCGCATCCTGCATGGCACCCAACAAGTGCCTTGAACAAAATAGATATTGAATTAATGTTTTGTAGAAGTCTTCTACTTCAGTTTCATAAGCTAACCCTTTCTCCAGAATGACCGACCAGTTAGTATATAGCAGCATACTCAGAATTCTATATTTATTCCCAATGCAACCCTTACATCATAACCTGCTTAGATACTTTTCCTTGCATTTAATACACACTGACAAGAACTAGTATAAGAGGGGCTCTTTTTCTTAAGTTTCCTTTAGATATTGGCCTCCTAGAATTCCTTTTAATCCTTAAATAACAGAGTAATGTGTTTTTTATGAAAACATACCTATAGATCTTAATCAAAAATTTAAAAAATCCTTTCAAAAATTGAGTACTGAGTGAGAAAAAGATCAGGAAATGGATTTTTGTAAGCATCTGAAATTTGACGAGTAGGGAAATAACTGGTAATATCTTTATTTTCTTTTTTATACTGTGACTAATTTGAATAAATTTAACCAAATCCCTTCTGGTGTACTGATCCGATTAAGTTGTATTTTGGTTTTTAAGTTTTCAGAAATGAGAGAGTTGAAGGTTTTTCTGGTGGGTTTCTTTTATTCAAGTGTTTTGTTTTAAGAAAACATAATACAGAAGAACCACATTTACAAAATAGTCAATAATGGGATGCTTATTAATCTAACAACAACATTTTTGATTTGCAAAACAAGTCTTAAGTGTTCCTGTAAAATACTGACCCTCTCTTGTCTCTTTCAGGTACAACACATTTGTTTATAGACTCTTTCTTAACAAATGACAAAAGAGGAAGCTGGGTAGAGAAAATTTGCTTAAATTGTTAACAGAGAGTGTCAATGAGGATCAATTTAGAATGATGTCTTTAAAGCAACAATATACTGAAACAGACAAAACCACTTATTTTCCAGGTACCTTTCAGAAACATTATTATGCTATGAGTAAAAATGATACCAGGCAAAAGAGGAGCCCCATGTTGGGTGCCAAAACTGACACCGGGCAAATGGGGCTTTAAAATTGGCCAAAGGCAGTGCCCAAATTGCTTACTGGTCACTATCTTGGTTCTGCACCCGCATGGGCACACAATTGCAAGACTGCTCAGGCTTAGAGAATAATAACAATGGGATTTATTTACACTTTGTGTGCTGGTGCCCTTTAAATTTACCAGCCCTTGGGGCTGGCCATTTTCTGTGCCACAGCATGAATGGTATAAGCATTCAATAAAACACACACAGCTCCTGAACTACTGGATATATTTTAATGAAATTTTAAATGCATAGAGATTATATATCAGAGTAATCAATTAGAGTGCTGTATCGTTCAAAACATGTCCCTCTATGGAGTGGAACACAACAGAATCCACAAATAAAGCGAGTGTCACTTCTCTTTTTCTTGGCTGCACATACTCTACATGGTCTCTGAGGAATTTTCTTGCTCCCAGCAATAACTATTTTCTCTACTTTATGCTTTTTCGTGTCCATTGAAAGTCTTTCAAATTATTGGCAAAAACGTCGTTTAAAATTTCATTTTTGCTCATTCCCCTTCTGTTCTCAGCAATTGCATAATGGTAACAATAAACGTCACAGGTTAAAAAAACTGTAATATCTCTCATAAAACACCTTACACTTTCACCAAAACAATGTGTAAAGCTTCTAGACTGAGTACGATCAAAGAAATAGCGCCAAATAGTTCCAAATAAATCCACCATGGCGTGAAAAACTGGAGACTAGATGAACACTTATTAATACGTGAGCGGCCACCTGATACTGGTGACAAAAAACACGTACTAATACGTGAGCGGACCACAAATTGTTAACAAACAGGGAAAAGCAAAGAATTACTGAAGTCAACATAAGGCCATTTACCTTACTTAAAGCAATGTCCAGTCCTTTAAGTTAAGTTGCCCTGTAACAAAAACACATTGGTATATTCAGTTTTTCTGCTTCCACAGCTCTTTAGTTTATCAATGCTAGTTTGAGTGCTGGTTTTGAGTGAAACGGATATAATAAATCTCTTAGAAATTGGCACTATATGGTGGCAACTGCTCAAGGTAACATGTAGTATTTGTTTTTAAACTATAACACTATCTCTAAACGATGAAGAATAGATCAAATCAGTTTTGCTATTCAAGTTAACGAGATCCTGTATCCTTTAATTTCCTAGCCCGCCAGAATCCGGTAGAAAGTTTCATATTTGAAGAGACTGAAAAAAAATTCTTGGAAAGTATTATTTGATTTCATTATTATCTTTTCAATTCAAATAACTATTTTTAGGAAATTCGCATTTGTTTGATTAACTGAAGGAAAAAATCCAAGTAACTAATTAATAAAAAAAGTGTTATTTCTATCAGGAAATATTTTTATACTTTTTATCTTACCCCTGTTTGGTCACCAGATGTATATCTGTAATAAACCAGTGAACTGTAAAACAATAAGTAATTAAAAATGATTTAAAAAGTAATTAAAAATTAACACACTTGGAAAAGAAAAAAACACATCATCCCTAGGATAATTGCTTCCTTTTTCTTCTTCTAACTTATGGATAACCAGGTTTCTCTGAATGCAGAGATTTACAATGTCATCTTTGTTTCTTGGTAGGTATAGTTTTGAGGTTGTGTTAGGTAATGATCTTGAAGGAGGAAGAAGCTGCAAAGGGAAGTATCAAGCAACTATCAATTCAATGACTTTTAGAATAGAAAAAATACATTCTGAAAGATCATTGTTATTTTAAAAATACTGGATTTATGTAAGATATGATCTTAGATCTAATGTCCATGCAAAGAGAAAAGCTGGAAAATATGCACTCTTTATACAGGGAGAAACATTTGGCAACTCATGGTTGATAGGGTAAAAATCACAGAGGAAGACATAGTACTAGTTAAATATGTGCTGAGTGCTACCCCCTTCCAGCTTCCCTCTCTACTTTGTATTTTCAAATTCTTCCTCTATGCTGAGTTCTTCCTTCCAATCTGTAAATATATTCAGGCCTCTTCCACTTGAGAAATTACCCTCCCTTGATGCTGAATTACAACCTAAGCTACAATCCTTCTGTCTTTTCTCTTTTCCTCTCAGTTATGTTTCTAGAGAGAAAAGTCTATTAAGTCTCTTCCATTTCAACCTCAGCTCATTGCATTGTCTTGCATCCCCAAGCCTGGAGTTTTTTGTTTTTTGTTTTTTTCAATTGTCAGACCTTTTGGTTAACTCTTCTGTTAACATGTAAGTGCGAGCTGTCTTTTTTAAATTGATCCCACAGCCATACTTGATTCATCATTTGCATGTCTCTCTCATCTAGTAGAATGCATGTCCTTGAGGGCTGAGAAGTTATTTAATTTGAAAATTTAAGATGATCCCAGTGCCTGATCCATGTAGGTGCTTAAGATCTGTTGGTTAAATAGATTTTCCCTGCTAGACTGCAAATAATTTCCCGGAATGTGGGAGTAACAGGACATTTGTATAGACTTGTATCATTGTTGGTTTATTTAAATGATGTGGCCTGTCTTTCCACATGGTTTGGGTTTGAGACTCATTTCCTGTTTCTTTTCAATGCTTTCTTGCTCTGAAACCACTTTTCTGTGAAGCCCCCCTACAAGTACAGTCCCCTCTCTTGGAGGTCCCTTGGGCCTTCAGGAGGCCTCCCAGTCAGGACTGGTGGTGAAGCAGGCCATTGCATTGTTTGCTTAGCTGCCTGCCTGCTGGGTGGTTCCTTGTTTGAGGGGGAGGAAGCAGCTACAAGAAAACTCTGGGGAACCCAAATGTGGCCTCCACATCTAGGCAACTGGGGCTGGCTCAAGTGCAACAATGGTCGGGAAACTTCTAAGAGAGCAGCTGCTACACAGTTTTTTCAGAGTGCATTCTCATCAGATGTGTCCTTTGCTCTACTTAAGTTTTTTAGATTATTATAAGGGAATACAACCATATTCTATAGTTTTAGAAGATTAAAGGAATACATTGTTCCTATTTTTTCCATACATGGATACTTTTTATGTAGTCTTCATAAAAAAATGTCTTTTGTCTAATCATTTAAAAAAATATGGTTGTAGTGTCTCCTTTTTTTTCAGTACTGAATCATAAGTACCCTTCCCTGTCGACTCACAGTTCTGTAATAATTGTTTAAAATCAGACCACTTTATATGTCACATTATTTAATTGGGGATGTTTTGAGCTATATAGTTGATCCTCCAACACACAGGTTTGAACTCAAAGATCCACTAGGAAGTAGAAGTATTTCAACCCTTCCTCTTTCTCTTCCTCAGCCTGTTCAGTGTGAACCACAAGGATGAAGAGCTTTAGGATGAGCCACTTATGATTTTCTTGATTACATTTTCTCTGCTCTGGCTTACTTTATTCTAAGAATGTAGTAGATGATACATATAACATATAAAATATGTGTTTATGGACTGTTTATGTTAGCAGTAAGGCTTCCAGTCTATAGCAGGATATTAGTAGTTAAGTTTTGTGGGAAGTCAAAAGTTAAACTTAGATTTAGATAGATTGAAGCCTACTCCCCAAGTTGAATGTATAATCCTGAAAAAAGAGTCTTGATTAATTTGGTTGTACTATTATCCATGATGCTCATGGGTCAGGGAATTCCCAGGATGTCAGATAATTGGGCAGTTTTCCACTCCAGCTATTCCCTACACGTTTGGTCTTTCTACCAATAGAAGTAGATGGGATGGATAAGACTTTTTCTGCAGAAAAATTCACACAATTTTACCAAGTGATTCCAGGTTGAAGATGTAATTACATATGCAGATGGAGATTTTATGTACCAGAATATTTATTTTTGTGCTTTTTTTCATGTTTATGCTACTGGAAAGTTAATAGCAATATAAAATGTCCAACAATAGCAGAATGACTAAATGAGAAAATTATCGAATAATTTGACACTGAATATAAGCAGAAGTGAAAAAAGAGAGAAGTAGATAAGCATTTCTGTATAGGTTGTCAGCAAGGTATGTATCAAATGAATTCCAGATGAGGTTCAAATTGTTCAGAAAACAAAGGCAAGTTTATCTGAAATGACTTGGGAATGCTGAAGAGAGATTAAGAATCATTTCCATAAAACACAGCTAAGCAAATCTGACGTGGCAGAGAATGAGTTTGCCAGTGATGTTCCCAGTCACTACAGCATCTTTCCTAGACTTTCTTAGTTCAGTGTTTGAAACGTGTTTTTGCTTTTATTCACATATCTTGTGCTCCCTCCCACTGTGAACTCCTATTGCTAGTTGAGTATGCCAAAGGGGAACATTTTGTTTAAATTTTATTCCCTCCCCACTCCCTCACCCCCTTTATGGGTAGGTAGAGTTCCCAAGAAGCAGAACATTTTTGTAGCCTGGAGTAGCCAGGAGCTACTGCTGAATCTTAGAAAAACTTGACTCCTGAGATTCCAGAGCCTTCGGCTTTAAAGCTACTCGAAAGTCTCCCAGACCAGCTGTAAATTTGGAGGTTGCAAACAAGAAGTGGTATTTGTTATCTGAAAGAAGAAAAGCAGTTGTTTTAAGAGTGTAGTGAAAGCCATCAGTGTTGGTCACCATGCATTTTCAGGCTCCCTCTTCCTGAATCTAGGCATGTGGTAAGATTATTGTTGCTGGCTTGATAGTAGTTGGGGTGGGGGACTGGCGTGTGTGTGTGTGTGTGTGTGTGTGTGTGTGTGTGTGTGTGTGTGTTCTGGCTGACAAATTTTGAAAGTGATGTGTTTTAATTTCAGGATCAACATTTCATTACCAGGATAATTACCCTCTACTGCTCTTTTTCTCTTACAATTCGCAAGGCTTGAAATAGCAGCTAAGTTACTAGTAAGGAAGAAGTTTATGTTGTTACAATTGATATTTTTAAAAACACAGCATAGTCCACATGAGTAGATACAAATGCTTATTGTAAGATAAACATTCTATCAAACATTCAAATGGAAAAATCTTATTTAATCTTCACAAACCATTGAGGTAGATATTCTTGTTTTCTCTAATTTATCGATGAGGAAACGGAAATTTATAGTGCTTAAATAGATTTCCCAAAGTCTCTTATCTTGGAAATGGCAAATCTGAACTTGAACCCAAGTGTTGTTTGACAAGGTCAACTGAGACACCCTTGTAGTTTACAGAGTACTACTTAAAAGATAAAAATCAGAAGGCAGCTCTGATAGGTTGTGACTATTAACTCAAGCTATTTTGCATTCTGAAAGGAGAGTTTCACAGTTGAATTAGTAAATCCTCAGACACACCTTCCTTCTTTCCTGGAAGGAGAAGGGTTTCTGCCTTCTCTAGCTAGCATTCAGGCACGCTGGTGTGCCCTCCCCCCAAAACACAAAGACCTTTGTCTGGCTGGAGCATGCCTGCTCCCATCATTAGGCCTTCCTGCACAGGTTGTGTGCATGTGGTTATGCATAAAATTTCAGTAAAGTTTAGCGTGAAAGAGACCAGGCCCAGACATTAGATTGCTTAGCTTGGTCACTTAATTTCTATGCGATCTTGATAAAGTTAAGGTTAACCTTTTTCAGCCTTGATTTCTTTTTCTGTAAAATGAGTAAATCTCACAGGTATTGTGAACATTCAATGTGGCCATGCATGTAAAGTGCTCAGAATGGGACCTCATACATGAAAATTTCTCTTTCCTCTCTTCTCTGATTCATTCGTAGGTTCATAAGTAACCACTGCAAAGTAACACTATTTTCATTTTAAGAGTCCGAAAATTTCCTCTAGCAAAAAAGTTGATTAGCCAGTTTTAATTTTATTGTGTTTTTTAACCACGTCAGAGATACAACATTTTGAGGAACGAAGTTAACACTATGCAAAATACAGGATGTAAAAGAAATACAGAGAGCAAACTTTGTGAAGATACTTGAATGTAACTAATCCTTACTTGAAACCTAGTTCTCAACTTTCCTTCACCAACTCAAGGAGAAACCCTATATTGTTCAAACTATCTTTTAAACTTATTTTTCTTTGGGATTTTCTTGTTGAAAATTATTTTTTCAGGTTATTTAAAAATTTTGCTTGAGGGAAGTTTTATGTTTTACAAAAATGAACCATCTTCCTGTGGGGGGGGAACAAGTCGTTTCCCCTCTCACATCTTATCTGCTTCTTATCTGTAAACTGAACGGATTAGGGTTGATAAGTCTTCCCGTATCTGGTGTTCTTTGATTCTGCCATTCCCGGTTTAATCCACACCCTAGGAATGCGGACCTGGGGCCTGTTTCTGCTTTAGAATGTGGACTAGGAATCAATCTCCTCTACCTTCTTCCCGTGGCCTCCCTACAGCTGCCTGGGAGCTAAGGAAAAGTGAGGCTTCAATCCCTCATTTGAAGCTGGAGCGTTCTAGCATTAACCTGTTAGTCTAATGTGTGGGGCAGAGAACTGTCCTTTAAGTCTGTGAACTGGGTTGGTGAACAAGTGCGGTTTTTTCCTCCCTCTCACCCCCCTTTTCCCCAGGAGTGAAATGGGGGAGGGAAAAAAGTGGTCTTTGTTGTGAAGCCACAGCCCCAAACTTCAACCTAGAGGAATGTTTTAAGTCCTGAAAAAAGTTACGGAGAAGCCCCGCAATTACGTATTTAGTCACAGTAAGGGGGTAAGAACTTTCAAGGCACTGGATTGAAGTGACACAAAAGTCAGGAAATGACCCTTTCGTGGGGATTTCAGAGGCCGCGGCCGAGAAACAAAGTACTCTCACAACTTGGGGAACTTCGGACCGTACCATCCCGAGGGGCAGGGGTAGGGTCGCGGGGAGAGGGCCGCGGAAACGGACAGCTTCGTTCCCAACGAGCCGTGAGCAAACTGAGGATTTCCACGCTGAAAAGACTCAGTGTCGGCACATTCCCCCCGGCCCAAAATGAAAGCGGGTTTCAGCCGCTCTGCATTGTGGAGCCGGCTGAAAAAAGCAGCTCGGGTCGCCGCGGCCAGGGCCGCCTCCTGAATCGGGGCCTGTGCGCGCCCTGCCGGGCCGCGCGCCCGGGACTGCAGGATGGCGTGCCGGGGCCAGCCCATCTGCGGCCGCGAGCGGTCGGGAGGAAGCCGCCCGGGGATGAATGGGGCTTTGTTCGCCGGCAGCCGCGGCTGCCCTCGCTGGGCTCGGCCCGCACAACGAAGGCTGTATGCGAGAGGAATGGAAATGAGCCCCGGGCTCTCCCGGAGGAGCCCCACAGCCTTCCCTTCCCCGCGCGGAGGAATGCTGGCACGCCGGAAAGGAACCCTCGCCGGGGACGCCGCTCTGCGGCTCTGAAACCCCATTGAGAAGAGCCCTTTGATGCAATTAAAGCGCAGTGCAGTGCAGGCCTGGGAGGAGGGAAGGCCCATCAAGCTTTTTTCTGTCTCGCAGCCTGTGTTCACCTTTGTGGGGTGGGTTACTGGGAGAGCCGACGGGAACTTGAGCTCCCTCTCTCGCAGACGTTCTGTAACATCATAAACGTGTACCCATAAACAGATTGGTTTTCACTGTGGGTGGAACCCAATTTGGACAACGTCCAGGGTGACCTGCAGGCCTGAGTTCCTGCTTTGAAAGGCTGCTTGGTAAGCCTTACACCACCTGCTCTGCTGTAAAGGTTTAGGCGGACAAGAAATTGCTTTTGGAGGAGGAAGTTGTTTCTGAGGTCACTGCTCCTCATTTTCCATTTTCTCAGAGGGGCCATCTCGTAGGTCCAGAAATGGTCACAGCCAGACCTGTAAAGTGATTTAGTCTGCAAAAGTTGTGAAGGCCTACGATACAACTAGTTTGATACTGTTGACTCTAAGGTTTCCCTCTTTCCTCCCCTTGAGACAACTTCGTGGCCTCAGAAAACCCAGATAGCCTCCCTGAGCTTAGTATTGTGTATCATTTCACAGACCTGAGACAAAGCTCTAGGTGCTTGTGGAGTTCTAATTTGGAGGTGGGCACCTTATCTACTTGCACACGTGGAAGAAAACGTCTGTATAAAAAGATCCTGAGGTTTCCTTCTCCCTTTATTATTCTTTTCACTTTGTACCCTTATTTGTAGGCCAAATTGTCTAATGTCTGTCTCTCTCCACTAGAATATGCCACCTTGAGAATACCAATCTTTTTATTTCTGTATCCACTGTATGTAGAGCAGTCCTTGACTGTCGTGTAAGTGGACAACACGCTTGTTGAATGAAAGAATAGATTCAGGAATGTAATGAGTTGCTTCTAATTTGCTGGGGTATTATATCATTTTAAAAACTAAACAGCTACGTGGGTATTGGAGATCCTGGGCTAGGCAGGCACTCAGAAGAAACTCGAAGGAAAGAGCAGGAAAATGTTTTTGAGAGCACAAACATGCTCGAATGTTTTCCTGAAATGACCCAAGGCGAAGAGGGACACTTGGATGGAGGAGTCATTCTTTCCCAGCCAGTGGATGGTTAATACTGGCAAACATGAATCATGTTTTATATTTACAAGGAGTGTACATAGTCAAGCCATTCATTTTTTATACATCCCACAGAAGCAGTAAGAGTAATGGTGATGCATGATGGACATCATTGTTTCTTATCTGTTGATCTAAATAACTCTCCTTGGCTCTTGTTATGTTGGGCCTTGTTTAGAATTCTAACTTGAGTGTTTTCTCCCGAGGTCTTGAATACTTGAATATTTTTCCCATTAATAAAAAAAAAAGAAGAATCCCACAAAAACAGTACACTTTTGTATCCCAATGAGGAAGTTCATATGTATGAGGAACTTCATATATACCTCCAGGTATCTGCCGGAAATACCACTTATGTGACATTGACATAAGCAAATGAATGTACCCCTCTTTTCTCCTTACTCACACACACACACATATTGGCCATGTGGTAATCAAAGTCCAGTTTAAAGATGGAATTCCAGTGATTGTCCTTGTTTTTGTCAGGGTATATAACTTGTCCAATACACAAATGCCTGTTACAGCTTTACTTCTTGTCATATAGCTTTGTTTAACTTTCATTCTGGGCAACTTTGGTCTTGATATGGATCTTATCCCTGAGAAATGAGACTCTTTCCATATTGTCACATTCCTGCCTACTGAGCCAGGTGAACAAAACCTCTATCAGATCCCACATGTGAGGTGATTCTAGTATAAAACAAATACATGCTCGTTATCAGTGTCAGAATTTACATAACTACCAAGTTTTCTACAAATTATCAAGTATTTTCCATTTTTGATTTATAATATTTTTAAAGAGCAGCTTTATTTTCATTTCAGATTGGTCATTAATGGACAGTGACAGTGACTTAGGTCAATCTACCTGTTTGTAGCAATAATTAATGGTTCAAAAGGAACCAATAAAAGTCAGAAAGGCACTTGTCTGATTAGGGTGACAAAAAAATCTCGGGAACTATCATGTTTTACATATTTAGATTTTTTTTTTTAAAGGACTATGCCAACTTATTTGGAAATGCTTAGGACTCGGTAACACCTTTTATTTTAAAAACCTATAACTTCGATGTCTAGAAATTGTTGGCGAGGGTGAGATTTGCAGAGACAACTATCTGAAGACAGGAAAGCAAAGTCTATTACTTCAGAGAGCGGAGTGGCAGCACTAAGATGGCGACCTGGGTCGTTGTGACTTTGCGCCTCCTCAGAAAAACAAAAAAGCTCTCTATTTAAGAACCATTATTGAGAGACTCCTAGAGCGGGGGAGACACGGAGGTACCCCCCTCCACCTCAGGAACCTAAACAGACCACATTAGAAAGGTAAGAGAAGCGGCTGACTTTGACCGCATTGCCCCTCCCCCAGACCTCCACTGTTCTGCGGGCCGAGGGGCTCCCCTGAGCCTCAGGTTCCTCCAGTGGGAAAAGAGCACCCAGGATGGAGTGGGGGAGACAACCAGCCCCTCAGCACTGTACATTGAGTCGTGGGAGCCTTTACTGTAACCTCCTACCGTGGGAATCGTAGGGGCATGTGTGTCTTTCAACCACTGGGAAGACATTTCTTCAGAGAAAAGCGACTTGTCTGTGATCGCGAACTCTGGACTCACAATTAGATCTTTAGTCTCTTCATCTCCAAAATAGTCCTCAAGGTCTCTGGTGTTTTCGTGTTAAGGAAACCTGCAGTTTAATTAGGGACCAGATCCTGGATCCCGAAGGACATAGGGAAAACTGTTCATCTAATTTGATAAGATTGAATTAGTTATATATCACATACTGGTTTTCCATTTTTGGAAGAAAGAAATTACTAGTTCAGCTTCTCTCTCTGTCTCATTTGTCCAGTAGCCAGAGAAATAAAGAGAAGACCTCTCCTTTATTTATGATCCTGTCTTTTGGGCAATAAAAGGGGAGGGATGCCTCATTTAGTCAGCCTTTGGTTCCTAAAAAAACCAAAAAAACATGCTATTTACTTAGTCTCTGAGCTGCTAAGTGCTGGGGTGTCCTGTTGACTCGAATTTGAATCTTTGCAGCTAGGTGGGGCTCTGTAGAACTGTTAGTCTTGTGAGGTTGCTGAGGCAACTTCAAGTCTTCAGAGCTAGAAGACCAAGAAGTACAGAGCCTCCTGCAAGGGCACATTACAACTTACAGGCATGTGTTCAATAACATGTCATCTTTCCGTAATGGAGCTTTTATTTTTATTTTATTTTGCGGTATTGAAAGATCAGAAGCCGGAAATTAGCTGGGGAGGATAAAGAAAAGGAAAAATTAAAGGGGGTAGGGGGCTATTTCTGTAACTTATGTGGGCAATGGTTAAACAAGGAGAACATCTGGTCCTGGAGTGGGTCTCTGCAGCACTGCTTTTAATTACCCCGTCATTTGGTCTCATGCTAAATTAGTGACTGTGGGAGCAGCTCAGATCTCCAAACTGACAGGCCCAGAGAGCTTGACTTAGCCTGCCACATAGTCAGAGGGGAAACACGGAGCTTCCGGTTTCATATTTAAACCAGGGATTGACTCATAATTGTAGCTGTCAGGAGGGTGATGGAGACATTATGTAATCTAGTTCTTATGGTGATGTGTGTTTAAGGTTTCTGCTCTGTAAATTCCAGAGGAAATTTTGTGCCCATTGAGGGAGAGCATGCTGGCTGCTCTGTGGTGTGCCCTGCGGGATAATGACAGTGCTATTAAAGGTTCCTAAGTCTGCCTGAATCCAAACATGAATGAATTTCCCCCTGAAAGGCCCTCCTGCTTTTCCAGAGACTTTTAAATGTGGAGGAGGTTAAGCGGAATCTGGTAAACTCTGAAGAAGCAGTGCCTTGGCACAGAAGGGAAATGGAATAATGACAAATCTTTCAGGTCCACAGATTTTTTTTTTCCTGGGCCATGTAGTTCCCCTTACTAGTTCCCATTATTTTTAGTCTCAGGGATTCTGGAAGTGGACCCCAGTTGTTCCTGGAAACAAAGTGCTGAGGCCGTGGGTCATTTGTTCCATTTTCATACTGCTTGTTACTTGCCTCTGGGAGGCCTCTGTGGACTGGTATAAATTTGCAGGGCAACCAGAGAAGGCTTGAGATAGATGCCGTGTATGCTGCCATTAAAAAAAAAAAAAAAAAAAAAAAAAAAAGGTCGGATTAGGCTGTTTAATTTTAACAGTTTTGCTCAAGGGAGACTTGTTTTGATTTGCTACTTCTCTGTACCCAGTATTATAATTTTTACCTACAGGCGGCAAAGGGAATAGTTGATAGAGAATAGTGTTCATATTAGTAGAATAATAGTAAAGACTAAATAAAAAATTTTCAAAGGTGATTTGGGAGAGTGGGCCTGTTTGTTTGGGGGAATAATGATGGTGGGGAGTGGGGACGACCAAACCCTCCAATATTTCTGGTTGCCTGTCTGTCTGGCTTAGTGTTCTCACTGCTGTTCTATGCTTTTCCTTCCTCTCTTGGAAAATCCTCCAGTCTGCCAGGACTTGGGGTTCTGGTTTTGATTCTGCTTTTTCATGCCTGTTAAAGAAAATGATGGTATTTATAAAGTAGTTTTAGTCAACGTTAACAACTAAATATATGAAAATGTATAATTAAAAAAATGCTGGGTATCATCATAATCTGCATTGCCCTCTATTCCTAGAGGGGAATGGTCTCTGTTATAATGAGCAATTAGGATAATTGGCTATTTGTCCATTCGTCTTTGAAACATAGTATTGGGAATGGGTAATTTCCACTTCTCACGATGAAAGCTTAATCATTTTAATAAAAGTAATTAAATTAAATAATATGATTAAATTAATTTGATATTACATATATTTAATGCAGTTGTGTATTTGACTCATAGAAATGCGTATTTAAAGGGACAACTAAAAAATTATCCCCATTCTTTCATAGTCTCAGGCTATGAAAATTTTATTAGGAAATTGTGTCAGAGAATAACTTGATTTCTTCACTCCCATGAGGATTAAGTTTTATATGAATATTATACAGTCACCGTAGTTTGGAACATTATCATATGACTGTGGGTGATGCAGGGATGGGTAATTTCATGAGCTGTCTAGTCTAAATTTATTCATTTTCCTAGTCATTGAAATGAGAAGAGTTGATGTGACTCCTTTGAAATACTTCCAGAGGTAACCATCCTTGTAATGGATTTTCTCCATCAGAAAATTAGGTACTGATTTGCCTGTTTTTATTTTCCCTGTACTAGAACTTAACAGATGGGCTAGGCATTTCTCTCACAAATAAAAGCCATAAGTTTTTAGAAAATAATAATTGAAGTAAACAAAACAGTATTATCTTTGAGCAAATTAATCTGAGCATTGCTTCTAGTCACTAATGGAATATTTTCCCTTTCTGTCTTTTCTGACTTCTCTAAACCCAGGCATTTATTATTGAGAATGAAGGACTCAGTCAGAAAGGATAATTGCCAGAGTTAACACGTTACCTTTCATTAAAAAAAATTAATACGTCTTTGTCTATTCCATGATATTTAATTAGGATTGAAAATGGTGATGTGTAAATTAGTTGTGATTTGCTTTTATTCAATCTTAGCAAAGTTATAGTTAACCCTGTTGTCTCAGGTTGCCCCCAAAATTCTTGAGAACTTAGTTGTCTACACATAAATTTCAATTTTTTACTAAGATATTCAAGGCCCACTACAACCTAACTTCAGTTTACCCTTCCACCTTTCTACCTGCTGCTCCCAAACCGACCCTTATATAATATTTCCTACTTCTCCACTTTATATCTACAATGCTCTAACCAACTTAAATGACTCCATGTTTTTATAACTTCTTTCTTTAGACACTATCTTAAAGGTCTAGCCCTACACAGCCTTCCTTTATTATCACTAATCAGAAGTAATATCTCTAACTCAACTCCAGTAACACTTGATCTATAATTTCTCTCATGGCTTTTCATGGTATATAGATTTATGCTTATACCTCATCTATTTATTTCTTCTAAGTTTCTTCAATGGACTGTTTGATTCATGTTGTATTTATCTGCTGAGTGTCTAACACTGTGCTTGCCCATGATAGAAGTTCCACAAATCTCTGTGGGAGGAATGAATAAAGTCTAGCTTCAATATTCAAAATAGTTAAATACGTCTTAAAATCTGAACAAGAGACAGCTTCACTTCAGGATTTTTTTTTTTTTTTGTAAAGATGGGGTTTTGATTTGTTTCATGTGTAACACCATTGTTTCTCCTTAAAATGGACTGGTTCAGTGCCCACCTCCCCTTCTCAGAACTCAGAAAGACTCAAGAGTCTAGTACTGGAACACAGCCAGCCTTGTCAGTTACTGGGGAATTGTTTTGGTTCTCACTATTACAGACATAGCCAAGAGAGTAGAGATGAGGTGGGTAACTTCATTTGTTAGACTTGGAGCATATTTGTGGGACTATGTTAAAATTTTTTAAATAAAATTGCCACCAGATCTACTTATTGCTTATGATCTTTTATCATCTTTCCTTTTCTTTCTGGTTGACTTGTTAAATCTGACTACTTTGCTTTGAATGGGGCTCTAAAATAATGGGCTGAGTCAGGAGACTTGGGTCCCAGAGTTGGCTCTGTCACTGGCTATGTGGTTTAAAGAAAGTATAAATAAAAATTAATTTCCTCATATGTGTAATATAATAATAAATTCACCTACCTTTTTCACAACATTGATTTGAGGTACCAGGGGAAAATTTTATAAGAAACAATATTGATAATTACAAAATGTTTTTACATTTTAAGGGGTTATTATAAAAATTTACACATTGGGGAATGAATGCTTTTCATGGGTGATACCATTGTTAACCATTAAATTAAATCACTCCTCTCATTTGGACCACTGTTACCTAATTAGACTTTTAGAATTTGGTCCACACATTTGCTAACTCTGTGACTCTGGGCAAGTTGCCTACCCTCACCCAAATCTTACTTTACTCATTTGCAAATGGAGAGGAAATATCTAGCTCACATAGTAGCGATAGCGAGAATTATTAGTGTTGAGACTTTGTAATGTGTCGAGCTGGCTTGGTTGGACTATGATTTTTCAGTGTCTTTTTCCTTGAATGTGTTAGGTTGTGGTGGGCCACAGAGACAAATTTGCAATAGATTTGGTGGTTAAAATTGAATAAATAACCTTTCTGTGTTTATACTGGAAAAGTTGAGGGAGGCACTCCTGGAGCTCACATTGGCATGCATTGTTACTTTCTGTTGATTTACCTCATTGGTAAATGAGGACAGCAGCTATCTGCCTGGGATCCTCCTTTAAGTTCTCTGGCTACTGGGCCACATATGTATTTAGCTTTATGATAAAGGGTCCTGGCTGCTTCGCCCACATCATTAAAATTAGAGGCTGCTATAATTGATGTGGATTCCATATTGTACTTGTTCACCCCTACAGTATAGCTTCTTTTCTCTTTCTGATGCATCTAAGCTGTAGCATTAGGTAAAAGACAGACTACTTAACTGGGCTGCACCATCGTGTAAGGTCCCCATAGTATCTAGTCTTGTCCACCACCAAAATATGCACATTCGCACCTGCCAATGCACCCCCTCCCCCCAATGGTATACTCATTTTTCTGTTGTCATCCAGATATCAGCCTATTGGATAGGATCATCTCAAGGCTCTATACATTTCCTACAGAAGGTCAAAATCCTCTCTAGGATTTCTCCAGATTCCTGTGGAGTTCGTATTTTCTTGACTCATAGTTGGTGATGTGTTCTTCAGCCAATTTTCAATGATAGCTTTGGTGTTGGTCCTTCCCTGTGTTAATAACCAATTCTCAGACTCCAACAGGGTGAATTCTGATACTATCTACCTGGAGGTAACATCAAATTCACAGGTTATGGACTCAATCTTCCAGACTTCCCTTCACTTCAGATAGCAGCTTCAAGTCACAGGTGCGCTTGTGCTTGTGACCAACTGCCTACAGCTTGGAGATTCCCATTACTCCCTCCTCAGACTTCAGGTTCTCATTCTAAGTCAGATTATTATCTATAATTCTGATTGACTGGCTGTAAGTCAGAGGTTCCCAGGATGTCTCAGTTTCTATTAATTTGCTAGTGTGGCACAACAGAACTAAGTAAACCCATTACTCACTAGATCACTGATTTATTACAAAGGATTACTAATTTACAATCACATGGAAGAGATGTGTAGGGTAAGGTGTGTGGAAAGGATGGCCAGCTTCCACGTTCTCTCCAGGTGTGCCATTCTTCCCCAAGTCTTCATATTTGTTACAGATATACCTCTGTGAAAAGAGAGAGATGCCATTTTCCCCTCTCCCACTTACATGCACCTATCTTGGATTACAAATTTCAGTATGCCAAGAAAAGAATATCCTGAGCTGGGGAGATACTGGGGGAAGAGCTGAGTGACCAGATGGATCTATATGCACAGAAGGCAGGCAGGCCCATCTCTTGTTGTTTTGGCTCTGATTTGCACACTGGTACTGCTGAAAGGAGACTCATGGAGAGACACTTGGAAGAGTTACTTGGGAAGACACCTGAGTGAGAGATACATGGAAGTTTGTTCCTGGTCCTTGGCAGAAACAATGGCAGCCATTATCTTGAACCTGTTGTGGATTATGTGTATATGTTAAATTTTGACTCCCTCTTTCTGTCCCAGGTCTCTGGAACCTGCCTAACCCCTTTGTTGTGGTTCCTTGCCAGAAGATACCTTAGAGTTCTGGCAAGCTTTTAGGCCTCAGTGCCCTGCTTCAGGCCAACCCTATTTGACATCTGCCCATGAAGGGATGGATAATTCACAGAGTTTTTATTAGGAAGCTATTATTTGAAATCCTTCCTTAGCGCTCTCTCTATGTATGCCAGTTCTACTAAAAATCTTTCTCTCTGCACATACCAATTCTCTTAAAAATCGCTCACATTAAGAGTCTGCTTCCTCTGCCTTTGTGCATATAGATGGCAGAATCCCTTTTAGAGTGTGCACCCTTAACAGTTTGGGGTTGCTAGGGTCCCCCTTGGTTTTGTGCTAACAATATGTTCACCAACCCAGAGCTATTGAGTTCCTTTCTCTTGGACTTTTTATGAAAACTTCATTACATAGGCATGGATGAGTAAATCACTGGCCACTGGCAGTTGAACTCCACCTCTATGCCTTCCCTCTCAGAAAATTAGGAGGCCTGACTGAAAGTCCCACCTTCTTATCAGGTTGGTTTCCTAGCATCCCCCCCTCCCCCCCCCCAACCAGGTGTTTTCCAAAAGGGATTTTCATTAACTTAACAAGATAAACTTTTAACACTCTCAGTACTAAAGAAATTCATTCTAAGGCATTTTGTGGAGCTCTGAGACAAACTGTGTATGAAAACCAAATATATAGGAGAAACATGTTTTAGTCACCTGAATGACCAAATACACACACATATATTATATATGTATGTTTTTTTTGTGTGTGTATGTGTATATATCTATGAATACAGGGATGTTTTTCTCTGTTGTTCACTATAATATTCACAGGGTCTCTGGGAGTGTCTTGCACGTAGTAGATGCTCAATAAGTAGTTACTGAATGAACAAATGAATTAACGGGATTGCTTACTTGTATGTCAAGGTCTACTTAGATTCCGTAGATACTTTTGAAACCAAACACTTTTGGATAGAATGTAAAAAGGTTCTAGATTCCTATATGGTATATAGTATCAAACTGCAGAGGTAATGGTGTGCAGATACTGTGTTCCTCCCCCAAGTTCAACTGTCTTCATTCTGGTTTAACTGCCTTTTCTATGAGTCTACTCCTCAATATTGAAGAATATTCCATGATTTGCCATTTCACTTTCTCCATTTACAAAATGGAGATAATTGTATTTCTAGTAATTTCAGTGGAGTTTGGAAAAGATCAATGAGGTGATGGAAAAAAAAAAGACAAGGCATTGAACCTTAGGTTTCTATAGAAACGTACATAAAATTATGAATAAAATACTTTAGCAGTTACTTCTCCATAATTTACCTTTGACCTAATGGAAGTAATTTATTAATATTTGTGAAAAGGATGACTTTTGTGACTTGGTGATACTTTGACCTTCAGGTTTTTTTTTTTTAAAACAGTAATTAGAAATTACCTAACATATAATGTAGAATTTAAAAAAAAATGGGAAAGTTACTTTTTCAGTTGAATTTTCTGTTTTATATTAAAGTTATATCTTAAATAATTAAAAATACAATGTTCATTCATTAATTCAACAATATACTGAACATTTTACAGATACCATTGAGGGGTAAAAAACAGCTAATATCAGCTAAAAGACAGGAAAAAAAGCCCTCTCTTCTCATACCACTCACAGAGAGATGTTTTTAGCAATTGCTTTGTATTACTTTGCTAGGGTTGCCATGACATAGTACCAAAGACTGGGCAGCATTATCAAAATTCTGGAGGCCAGATGACTGAGATCAAGATCTTATCAGGGTTGATTTCTTTTGAGACTCTCTGCTTGGCTTGCTAATGTCCACTTTTCTCCATGTGTCTTTACATGTTCTTTCTGCTGTGCCTGTTAGTGTCCAGATTCACTTCTTATGACACAGTTATAGTGGATTCGGGACCACCCAGATAACTTCATTTTAGCTCACCTCTTGAAAGACTATTGGTTGTTGGGACTTTAACATATGAGCTTTTTAAGGGGCAGAATTCATCCTATAACAATTATTCTAATGTGTTGCCAAACTCTTTGGGTCTCAGTTTATTTGTTTAATAATGATCGTGTTTGATATATACACCTGTTAAAAACACATCACTCTGTGTTTTCATTCTTATGTGTATTGCAGCTAGGTAGAAATAAATATAGTTTTAGAGTGACAATATTATTTTCAAAGGTCACATGTGGGCCATGATTTGCTCAGAGCTACACAAAACTGGCCAAATGGACAGGGTAACTATTTTCTAAGATTTTATCTTTTGGAAAATGTGCACTACACAGCTGAGAATTACCTAAAGGAACTACCAAAATACTGGATCAGACTAAACTTTAAACAAAACAGGTCAAAGGTTTATTTTCCTCTGGCCAACCAATTTTTCTTTTTAAGATTTATTTATTCATACATACAAGCTGGAGTACAGGCCAGAGGCACAGGGAGGCGAGAGGGTTCACCGGAGGCAGAGCGGGGAGCAGAACAGGCAGATAGATGGAAACACACTGCTTAGGGGAGCAGTGGGCGAGGCAGGGGAGGTCTGCTGCGCCATGCGGGAATCTCCCTGGCCGGGCGTCAAACTCACGTCCCTGCTGCCAACAGCTCCACAGCACAGCCCTTAAACGCTGCGCCACCAGGGAGGCCCCCCAATCAATGTTTTGGAATGTAAATGGGAAGGTACAGATGAAATAAAGAAGTTAAATTTGATACCCTGCTCAACCACCACATCACTGTTATCATCATTTTCACCATATTATATTGGATATTTTTACCTCTTATCCTATAACAGTTCTATCTTCTTCCCAGCAGGTCTGTGAGCTCCTCATGGATAGGATGTATACGTAGGATTGTTTGTCCACATAGTTTTGTGTTTTGTGAACTTGGCAAGCACTAGTTGGTCAGCTGCACTGACTCACAGAGTGCATCAATCAGAGAAGCGGTCATGAGAGAAGGCTGTAGGGAAAGGTGTGGTTGGTGGCCATGGCATGGCCAAGAATGGTACCCAGGCCATGATGGTAATCTTGGGCTTGATCAAGTTGTTGGTGGAAGACACTGTGAGTTCTGATAAGGCAAATGGAGAGATTCAACCTAGCAACTACAAGAAAGATGATGTAGTGTAAATGAAAGAATGATCAGGCTTTTCTGCCCTACCAGTAGCACTAATGATGGACTACTATGGTCCTGTATGCATGCTTGATGGCAGGCACCTGAAGTAGGGTGTGGGCATGTGTGAGTGGCCACACCTGGGCCTGGAGAGACTAAGCATGTAAGGGTGGCGTCACTGGTAGGAGCAGCAGCCGCAGCAGAAGAAAACAGCATAGTGGCACAGGACTGTTTGGGGTGCAACAGAGAAACCACGAGAGAAGCCAGAGAGCCCAGAAAGAGTGAAGGTTTGCCAGGGGCTGGGAGGCCTGCCAGGCTTCTGGTCCCCTTTCCCCCCAGCCTGCCCTGTACCTGGTTGCCTCTCTACAAAAGATAATTAGAAGCTGAAAAAGCCACTGAGGGCTCCAGGACTCCTCTTTTACCTGTTTGCCCAGCTTCATAGAGAACCTGCCCTGTGCCTTGCTGCAGCTACAGATGAACTTCTGAGCAGGAGTTCCACAGTTTTAGGAAAAGTAGACTTGTTATTATTTGAGAAAGAGCAAATTATTAGTTTCTTCTCATTGCATTGCCATAGAAAATGCAGATGACTTGGTGTTGGGGAGTGGTCCAGAGAAGAATAGGATCAAAACAGAATTTCTCTCTAATTTCCTTTGACAATAGTTATAGTAAAACATTTTGGCTAGGAAAAGATTAATTTTTGTTTAAAATAAAAAAAAAACCTAACATGTGGAAAATATTATGTTGATGCATGTTTTGCTGAACAGATGGTGACAGTTCGCAAACTTCTCAAGGATTTCCCTTATAGAATGAAGGGGAAGCATTTTAATTCTACCAAGTAAACAAGAGTCACTGAATCTATAATTTCATGTTTTTTTCTTATAGAAATCTTCTCTTTTTATTGCCAGTTAAGTCACAGATTTTTTCTTACCAATAATTTTAAATAAATTGTTTTAATCTGAGATAGCTAATTAGCATCCATATGTGAATGTGTTTTTGTTAGTCTGGTCTTCCTCATCAGGAAACCCCTTGTCTTTGTATTAATATATGTTCATAATTTTCACTGAGTCTCTGACAGCACATCAGATGGAATGTGGGTTGGCCAATTATTCAAATCTTCATTTTACAGAAGGGGAAACTGAGGCCTGGAGGTTCCTGTGAACCTCATCAATGTTTCATAATGACTCACAGCTAAAGTAAACATTAGAACTGGGATTCTTGACACTGAAATCATTGATATTTTACTGTCCTTTAGAAACTGTGATACTTACTTTACTTGAACCTATTTTACTTGTGTATTTTCTGTTTTGTGCTTTTCTTTTAGAGAAGTCTAAAGGTATAGAAAGGAGATTTTCCTGTATGGTTTCCCACCCCTCCACCCCAAATTTTTAGATTGCATTGAAATAAAACCACAACTTCAAGTAAAACCTCCTAAAAGTTTATAGGATGAGTTGACTGCAGCTGGAGACAGAATAATTGGCTGCTTATCAAGCATTTTCCCATGTCATAAGTAATTTCTCCCCAAGGAGACATTTTTGTCATTAGAAAAGAAAAAAAATTAAAATTAAGGACAGTCAGCAACAGCCAACTGTTTGCCATTGACTGAGGTTCAGGGATAGGAGTTAAAATTTTCATCTACTCCTTTCCAAGTTCCTCCACTACTCCCTTTTAATCTCAGTGCATCTGTCTTACTTGGCCTCATCTAGACTGTCTAGAGCAGTTCATGAATTGGGCACTTTATGGCGATCCAAGTGAACCTGGGTCCATTTCTTGATGGTGAAGTCTAGGACCTGGTACTGATCAGGCGGGAGTGACTTCAGTACACATTAGTTTGTGATTCCAGTGTCCTCCAAACCTATGAAGAGGCAGGGTGATAGATCAGGGGAATCAACAAGCTGATTGATTGTTCTCCTTGTTTAATGATTCTTATGGATAATTGGAAGATTGTCCTAAATATAGTGGCCACTTTTTGATTATTCTGTAAATCCTTTTGATCTTTATTTTCCTTGTTTATTCCTCTTCTCAAATGTTCTTGCATTTATTCACACTTTATTCTTGTAATATCTACCGCAGTTCATTGCTTAAGGCTTTCTTTTTTTTTTTTTTAAAGATTTATTTATTTATACATACAAGCTGGGGTACAGGCCACAGGCACGGGGCGGCGAGAGGGTTCACCAGAGACAGAGTGGGGAGCAGAACAGGCAGATCAGAAATACACTGCTGAGGAGAGCAGCGGGCGAGGCAGGAGAGGTCTGCTGCACCATGTGGGATTCTCCCTGACTGGGCGTCGAACTTGCATCGCGTACTGCTGACAGCTCCACAGCACAGCGCTCAACCGCTGGCCACCAGGGAGGCCCGCTTAAGGCTTTCTAACACTAGGAGTAAAAGAAGAAAGAAATGTTCTGTTGCTATTAACAGGAGCAGCTCAAAATAAATTCAGAGTGCAGGTGTATTAAAACTCAGCCATTCTCATAGGTCTGCTCTTCCCACCTCCAATTTAGAGTGCAAATATCAAGAAGGAAATGAGAAAAATAGTTGATTTACTGAGCCTGTTGCCACTCTATGATAGGTCTTTCCCACAGATCGCCTCATTTAATCCTCACTACAAACATCTGAGGTAGTTACAGTTACTTGTCTCATTTTGCAGCTTGAGGTAATTGTCCTGTAGAAAGACTTAGTGATTTGCCAAAGGTAGGCGGGGAGAGGGAGTACAGCTTAAAACAGGGAGATCTGACTTCAGAGACTGAATTTAGCAATGTTGTATACATTCTCATGGGAGCACCCATAGACTTCTTAATATGTATTTAAAGAGGTTTAAATGATAAAACTGATGATTTGAACACAGTTGGCATATTTGCCATCTGCCCCAATGATAAATCATGGGAGCTAAGGAAATTGCCCCCTTTGGAAACATGTTTTGCAATTGTTTAAATTACTTAAAAGAGGTTAAGGTTTGTGGCCTTGGTTTGTGTCCCCCCCTCCATGTGTAATTATAATTAAAAACTGCTTTAGTCTCAAGGTATACTGCTCCTTATGTTCAGCAACTGGTAGAGAAAACTGGCATTTCTTCTGTCCAGTGTTCTTCTGTGAGGTAAGGCAGAACAGTAAACTCTGGATCTTGAGTTTGCTTATAGACCATGATCTTTTTGCAGCAGAAATGCTGTGCATTTCCTGCCCTACCATGAAGTCAGAGGCTAATTATTACTTATACCTTTCTCATCTTTAGATTTTTTTAAAAAAAGATTTTATTTATTTATGCATACAAGCTGGGTGTAGGCCAGAGGTGTGGGAAGAGGGGAATGAGAGAGGATTCACCAGAGACAGAGTGGGGAGCAGAACACGTGGACTGACTGAAATACACTGCTGAGAGGAGGAGAGGGTGAGACAGGAGAGGTCTGCTGTGCCATGTGGGTAGCTCCCTGGCCAGGGATGTAACTCGTGCTGCAGTGGCTCTGGATAGCTTTATAGTGCTGTGACTTAACCCGTTGCACTCCAAGGGAGGCCCTCATCTTTAAATTTTTAATTCTGAAGCAAAGAGGCACTGCAACCTGTGACAAGTTCCAATAAATTGCTGACTTGTCCTTGTTAATTCTTTTGACTTCCTAGTACTATTCAGAAGAGAGGAAATGTAGAATACAATACAGGGACTTTACTGAAAATTTCTGTTTAGTGTTTCTACCTAGCATTTGATGTTTCTGGATGGTGTGACTATATTGTAAAATTTTGGGGGGTGACTCTTCCCCCCCCTCAGGTGACTTTGAAAAACTCTTTAAGCTCCATCCTGTAGCTTATGCAGGAATTTACTGCTTGAAGGTAAAGTCAGTCTTTTCGTATCCACTGATGACCAAGGAGTCAGATAAAGAAAATGTAACAATAGGTTCCCAACTTTTGCATCTCTGCAGTGCATTATTTAGAAAGGAAAAAATAAAATCCTGTCTTGATTTCCTTTAGCATCAGTGAATCTTTAGGTTGAAAAACTTAAAACTAGATGGTCCTCCAGTCAAGATTAGGTACATTCTTACTGTCAATGACAGTCCCTATATGAACTAAATTCAAATTTGTGTTTATTGGAACAGCTCTTATTGAGTAAAATCTTGGACTCCTTCCCAGGCTCAGGTCCACACTTTGATTACACTGGTCAACAGTGAGATCATTACTGACTTAAAAAGGCCCTAATCTGTAGTATCTTGGTGTGCTGAACATGAATATAACCCTGAAATTTTTTTATTAGCTCTCGTTTTAAAGATAGATTATGTAATTCATTTTATATGTTTCACCGTGTAAATTTATCCAGTAGGACTGCAACAACATCCTTAATCAGCCTAGAATGATGTAAAATTGCATTGCATTGCGTAATACCATCATGCACATATCATCCAGAGTTGATTGCATCATTTTCTGATGCAATGCAATACTACTGCCAGGTGACTGCTGACGTAAGCTGACGTCAGCAGTGCACTATAGAAAGCCCTGTCGGAAAGGTGGAGCATTGAAAATATTTCAGACTTTGTGCGAGACAGTTGAAGCTACTGTTCCATAGAACTGTTATTATTTTATCCATTTAGGCACACTACAGAACAGTAATGCCTCGAAAGTGCGTGGACAATTTCTGCTCTATTTGTGGGGAAGTGACATTTGCTAACCAGAAGAAAAGGATCACTTCTCAAGTGAAGAAGGCTTATCATCTTTACTTCGGATGCAAGGTTGGTGACCAAGACAAACCTTGGGCCCCGCATATATGCTGTGCTACATGTACAACACAGTTTTCACAGTGGTTCAATGGCAAAAGACCATCAATGCAGTTTGCAGTCCCCATGGTGTGGAGAGAGCCAAGCAACCACATCAAAGACTGTTACTTCTCCTTGGTCCCTCCTCTTTCCGGCAGAATAACAAAGCTAAAGAAGTCGAGAATAGTCTACCCAAACATTCCGTCTGCATTGAGATGATCGGTTCAACAACTTGCTGCAGGGTGATGTGAAACAAGCATGGAATGCTTTTCTCCTATTGTCTACAAACTTTCTTGGGAATGTTAGGGCAGAAAACTACAAGGAACTAGTAGAAGACATGCTGATGCAGTATCAGAACCTTGGCTGCAATATGTCTCTAAAGATCCACTTCCTTCATTCCCATCTGAATTTCTTCCCTGAAAACTGTGGTATGGTTAGTGATGAACATGGCGAACGTTTTCATCAAGATATTGCATCAGTGGAACAAAGATACCAGGGAAAATGGTCCACTACAATGCTGGCTGACTACTGCTGGACACTCCCCAGAGATGCTCCTGAACAGCTGTACAAGGGACAAGTGAAGCAATCTAAGAAGTAGTCTATGACTTGATTTTTCACAGGTATTAACCACAGGCCTATTGCTATTAGCATGCATTTCATGATGTAAACATCCATTTATTGTAGATTAAAAAAAAAACTAGAGCCAAAATTAGAATTTGACTGTCATATTAGTGTTGAGCACATACAAATTGATAGGAAATGACTAATTTTATTTCAGTAACATGGCTTTTGTAAAAATTTGTTGACCAGTGTTATCTAATAAACTGTCTAACTATCGAGATTTTATTTCCAGCTAACAATGGTAAGTGTGACAAACAATTTAGAGGACTCCCATGTTTGTTGTCTTTACTACTGAAAAGGAAAAAGCAAGATATTTTGTTTACTTTTATGTCGATTACAATTAATTATTTTTCAAAGATTGATTTATTTATGCATACAAGCCAGAGTTTAGGCTAGTGGTGTGGGATAGTGAGTGGATTCACCAGAGACAGAGTGGGGAGCAGAACAGGCAGATCGAGTGAAGCATACTACTGAGGGGAGCAGCAGGCGAGGCAGGAGAGGCCTGCTGCGCCATGTGGGAATCTCCCTGGCTGGGGATCGAACTTGTGCCTCAGTGGCTCTGGATAGCTTCATAGTGCTGCACTTAACCTGTTGCGCCACCAGGGAGGCCATGATTACAATTAATTTTTACTGATTTTGTGTGTAGTTTCACTGTGTGACTTCAAGAAAATTACTTAATGCCCCCTAAGTTGCTTGCTTTTTAAAATAAGCACCCTCTGGTGAACTTAGGCATCAGAAAATGTTTATATTTCTGACATAGGGTCAGGGCCTGGCAGACCTTTCCCCTTCTCTGCCTGGCCAACCCTATAATCATTTTCTGAAGTCACTCAGAAATCCCCTTCTCTGTCAGGGCGTCTTGCTCATCCAGGCAATCTTAGCCACTCTGTCTCTTTGCTCCCACAGAATTCGTGACTCTTCAAAGACTTCCTTCATTTCGTTGCTCAAGTCTGGTTTCCCCACCCATGGGCACCTCATCGTACAGCTCTAGAGGGCACTCTTTATGACTCTGCAACGTCGCAGCCCTGTCTTCAGCAGCTTGTCAGTGCCACCTACACAGCACTCTCATCTTTGTATCCCCAGGATCTAGCATGAGCGCCTTAGCATAAAGCTAGTATTTCATAAGTAGTTAATCAACGAGTGGTTCAATTCTCCCTCAATTTCTTCATTTTGATCCCTGGATCTTTGTCTGCTTTATCACACATAGCTTTTCCATTTCTGTCTTGCCAACACACAGTCTTTCCTCCCTCTTCCCAGATCTCTATTTCTCACCTCTTTCCAAAAAGAATTTGAAGTGGTGTGCAAATATATACATATGTATAAATATGCATGTATTATTCAACAGTATAAAAAAGAAAATGAGACAATCAGGGAAAGTTTGCACATTTTTTTTTTTCCTTCTCAGATTTATCTTCACTTGCCTTGAAGAGAAAATCACTCAAGTTTTTACTGCATTTTCTTAAATTTATGCTAACTGTATCAGTTAGTTTCCTAAGGTGCTGCTCACTTACTCTAGTCCCTTGTGTTGATGTTCTGCCATCATGTCACCTGGGCAAATGACAAGGAGTATTTGACCTGAGGTGACTTTGCCAAAACACTTCTAGCCACTCATACTACTTAGTTACCAAAGATTAAGTAACTTATATGGGGTTAAATTTTTAGGTTGATTTACCCGTAAGATGGTTTCGTGTTCTTGATATGTGATTTGCAAACTATGCTTCAAGGATCTCTTCTGGTTCCATGGGGATATTTGAGAAACAACATAGAGCTTAAAATTGGTTCAGATATTGGATGAGCCTCTGGGTTTGGCTCCTTATTTCAACCAGAGAATCTTTTTATTCTAGTGTTATTTTTTTTCAAGATTTATTTATGCATACAAGCTGTGGTATAGGCCAGAGGCATGGGGCAGTGAGAGGATTCACCAGAGACAGAGTGGGGAGCAGAACAGGCAGATCAGAAATACACTGCTGAGGGGAGCAGCGGGCGAAGCAGGAGAGGTCTGCTGCACCATGTGGGAATCACCCTGGCTGGGCGTGGAACTTGCGCCGCAGCTGCCCACAGCTCCATAGCACAGCGCTTAACTGCTGCGCCACTAGGGAGGCCTCAACCAGGGAATCTTTAATTTCATCCCTTTTGTATTTGGGTTTCCTTGTAAATAAGTGTTTGCAGAAAGATTTTGCTTCTAAAATAGGATAAAAACCACAACTCAACTATTTTTATTCCACTTTTATTCATCTCTATTGCTCATTAGATGTGCCAGTCATTAGCTTATTCTTTATTCTTTATTACCTAGTTCTGTTTTCTTTGGAAGTTTTGAAATTAATTCCACCCTTCCCTTTCTCACTCTGTGTTCAAATATGTGCTTGGTCTGTAATTTTTCTGGGTCATCTTTGATGAAGTTATGCAAGTGAAATCAAGAAATAATTCTGAGGTCAATATATATTTAAAGAACTCCTGAGAATAGACCATATGACCTATAGAGACACAAGTGCTTTAGACATAAATACACTCACGTTCTCTAGGGTATCTGGCAGCTTAATGACCAAGACTCAATGTATCTTGGGACTAAAGCAAAACAAAACTCTCCGGCTGGTTCACAGCTAGGTATCAATGGAACTTGGCTGCGTATAATTCAGTTTATGTGTCTTTGTGTTTGTTGTGAGGAACAGTTCTTGCTTTCTGTAGGTGTCCCCATCTTTCTATTTGATTGGCAGTCCTGTCCCTCAGTGCTGTTTGCTTCAGTTAACTGATTAGATTATTGGTACTTTTCAGATATCTTGTTAGCTCCACAAATTCCCTTTGTTTCCTTTTCTATCTTACACTGTGTAGTTTTACTAACCTGTCCATACTTGTAAGAAATTATACGTGAACTATATTGTCTATGGACAGAATATCCCCTAGAAGTTCAAGCCAGCAGACTTGTGGGCATACCTGTAATTTCATAGCAAGATGACATGGAAGCTGTAGGTGGGAAACATTTGGAGAGGCATCTAGATTTGCAGCTTGTTCTTAGTCATGAATTTTTCAAAAGCGTGAAAAGTCTAACTCCCTTCATATTGTGGAATATATAACATATATTAACATACTGTATCGAAACCGGCTGTAAAGGCATTATTTCATTTAAGCCTAAGTGGGAAGGGTAAAGGGAGAGAGATGGGGAGAGAGAGAAAGAGAGAGTGATTCAGAGGGTGGGAGGAGGTTGAGTGCATTTAGGGAGGAATGAGGTAGCAGAAGATGATTATTTGGAAAATAACATGGATGTAATCAAATTTAGAGAAGTGTTACTGCAGGAAAAAGTCCAGAGAGTGAAATCTTGTGAAGATTAGTAATTTCAAGAACATTTATTAAAAAGAAAGAGCATTCCCAAAGATCAAATGTAGACTGACAAATGTGGAGAAAAATCAACCTCTTTTGTTTTAGGAATGGAGAATGGGAGATAGTAAGTGCTGTTGGGAACATATGGACATTCAGCTTGTGCTTAACTCCTCTCAGCTCTTGTCCTTTGGTCACTTTCTTATATTTTTTACCTGATACCTTCTTTTCTACCTTGTCCTTCCACCATTCAGCTCTGTGGTTTTGGCCCCTGGACCTGGTAGCTTCTTGAAACATATTGGGCATACGCTACTATGCCATGCTTGTCTCACTGGGGCAGTCTTACTCTGTGTGCCACATTTATTGGATCAGTGATTCATAAATCTTCATTTAGCATATGCATTTGACTACTAAGCACAGTAATGGGGCCATACTATGCTGGTCATTCAATTTAAAGATTGATAATTTTTAATATTTTTGCATTTATTGAATTGGGGTCAGGAAGACAGCCATGTTCTGCCTATAAGCATTGCCTATCTCTTTCCCTTCAAAATAGGGAATGTACATGTATGTGATAATATTTAAAGGGACTGGCAATTTATTTCACAATTTTGTACGTATCATAGCTGGTGTTAATGGTTTTTTTGAGAAGAGATTTAACTTTTGTGGAAATAGTTACCAAGTCCTTTTTAACACATGTTTAAAGTTTTGTTTTCTTACTTTGCAGAAACATGGGTTGTCAGAAAAGGCATGACATATTTTTTCTATGTTTTTCCAGAAAAATGCATCATTAATTTTTTTGACAACCCAATATTTATTCTTTTCTCAGCTTTCTTTCATAATTTTCATAAACATATTTTTTCTTTGGAGACACATTTAATAATTTTAAGATTCGAAATTTAGTTTTTCCTAGTAGATGGCAGCTATCGTAAATGATTTTCTTTCAGAATTTCATCTGTGACAGTTTTTGTGCTAGGCTGAACTCTAAGATGGCTACCTCGACCGCAGTCCCTTGGTGTTAACCTTGGTGATTATGTTCCTTTACATGGCAAAAGGATTTTGCTGATGTGACTAAGGTTATTAATCAGTAGGCTATAAAATCAGGACATTTTCAGAGTGGGCCTGTTTTAACCTATTACCACACAAGGGAATTTTCTCCAGCTGGGAGAAATAGAAATACAAGTAAAACATTTGAATTAAAGGGGTTGACATGCTATTGCTGGCTAGGAAGATGGAACAGGTCACATATAAGGATCAGAGATCAGCTTTTGGGAATTGAGAGTGACCCCAGCTGACAGCAACAAAGAAATAGTGACCTTAATCTTACAACCATAAGGAACTAAATTCTTCCAACTGCCTGAATGAACTTGTACGTGGATTCCTCCCCAGAGCCCATTCTTGGTTTGCCTTGTGAGACCTTATGTAGAGAAACTAGTTAAAGACCACCTAGACTTCTCACTTAAGAGACTTTGAGATAATACATGAGTGCTGTTTAAGGCTGCTAAGTTTGTGGTAATTTATTATGCAGTAATAGAAAACAAAAACAGCTTTTTTAGGGAGTTTTGATGCAGTCTCTGTACTGTGCAATTTGCTGTGGCATGGAAAAAAATGTTTGAGGTTTAATTTTTTCATTTTTTAAAAAATCCCCTCGAGGTTCCTGCCTATTTCACTGGTAATGATACTATGACATGCACTGTTGGTTGACTATTCAAAGATATTATCTGATCTTCTTTGGACCTCATTTTTTTTTTTTAAGCCGAGATCTTTTGATTTTATGGGAAGCAGCTCCAGCAACAGATTTAGGGTTAGCAAGCTTATGATCCAATTCTGGACAATGAGATTTAAGTAGAAGTCTGCTGACTTTGTAAAAGATTTTATATAAAAGACCAAAGCTGAGGAGAAATAATCTGATGACTTTGAATGTTGATCATATGCTGCAGCCATCTTGTGAACATGAGGAAGCCACAAGAATCACAGATAAGGTAAATCAGGGCATTGGTGTCTTTGAACCAATGTGACAGCTCATTTATGTCTGTATTTCTTAAGTGTGAAAAATATTATTTTATTTGTTTAAACTATGGTTAGTTGAGTTTTAGTGATTCACATGTTAAATCATAGCTAACTGATAGAAAATTTGGGCCCTGAAAGTGGAATGCTGTAACTAATACACTTTAAGAGGTAGGTCAGAGTAGTATTGAGGACCCAATGATCTGAAGTTGAAAATTTTGGACAAAAAAAACATTTAAGCAACTATTTGCTATAGATCTTAACATGAAGACCACATGTAGACAGAGTAGAGAGTGCCGAGGGAAATGGAAGGGGAAAGCCAGGATGTTTATATGCATTGGCTTATTTTAGTGACTCTTAGTGAAGAAATTCTACTAGTAGAGGCAAACTTAAGCTAAATAGCTAATGTCTAAGCAGAGAGGGAACAAAGTATGACTATGCTAAGAGATACTTTATACCTGTGACCTCCTATCTAAATGATCAGAGTCCTACAGTTTATATTCTTGCAGCATTGGAGAAGCTGTGTTTGATACCCCAAAGTAAAATAAGCAGAGGCAAGAAAGTGGCACCCTTAAAACAGATAAAACTGGGGCTTCTTACCACAAAGACCTGATTATGTGTGTTAAATGCCAAAGGATTAGGAAGAGTACAGGATCTAGCATCCGGGAGACAAGGATTCTTAGTCAAAGACTCTGTCTAGACAAAATCTTTAGCTGTGGTTACTAATGCAAGGAATTGACCAGAAGCAAATAAACTAAAATCTGCTAGGTTTTTGAGAGGAACATTACTGTTTAAGATACGCCAGTCCTTGCTGACAACTGATGTATTTGTTAAATTTAAAAGGCAGTCCTTGGAATCTCAACCAATATGCAGGGGTTGCGAAAATCAGAAAAAAGAAGTTTGTCCTGAATGCCTATTTAAGATATAGGTAGTGGAAATAATGATTAAAGAATTTCCAACTAGAAATAAGAAACAGAGGATACAGAAGAAAAATAGAGATATTTCACAAACAGAACTGGAAACTGTCAGATCGACAAATTAAGGAATTTTCTAAATTTAGAAGACAGTCATTTTTTATTAATCCTTTCCTATAGGATAGGTTATATACTGGTAAGTATTAACTATTTATTTAGGCTTTCCCCTATTGTATATTAGGTATGTTAGAAGTAGATAACCTGTACTTTGAGAAAAATATCCAAATGTGTAAGAAGATATCTTGATCAAATGAAGAAGATAGAATAGCACCTAGAAATCTTAGGTTTGGTCTTGGATATGGTAACTAGATGTGACTTTGTGATTATTCTCTCTTGGGGAGAGGGGTGAATATATCTATGTAAACTGCATGTATAAGAAGAAGGATATATGTCAATGTCAGATTGCGAGAGGGGTGGACTGTGGCAGACACTGGTAGTTGCCTGCTTAAAGACACTACTTACCCAACTTTATTCCATGTTAAAAGAGCTCAGTACTTCCTTTCCCCCTCACATATTTTAGGCAGAATTCCCTGGGTTGCAGAAACATGACCTTAGTCATCAGCTGATAAAGATACGTGATCCAAATCTAGCAATGACACGTAAGATATCTTTTAGATGTTTCTGGAGGTAGATGCTGCCATTTCCAAGATATTATTGAGTTGCTAAACTAGCATCAGCAAACATTTAAATCTAAATTTGTTATGTGAGGTAATCTAAACCCTTGTTTATTTACATCACTGTCACTCTTTGTTCTTATTTCTTGTAGGCAAATATTTCAAAATGATACTATTTTAAATTTATTTTTTGGTAGTTATCTAAAGTAGAAGGATGCCAAATTATAGTGTGTGGGTCCAAGACCAACTCCCTATCTGTTTTTGTAAATAGTTGAATTGGAATATAGCTACTCCCATTCATCTTGTTAGTTATGGCTGCTTTCGCATACAAAGGCAAGGCAAATTAGATCACATGGCCAGCAAAGCCTAAACTGTTTCTATCAGATTCATTATAGAAAAAGGCCTCCCTGGTGGTGCAAGGGGTTAAGTTGCAGTAATATGAAGCTATCCACAGCCACTGAAGCATGAGTTGGATCCCTGGTCAGGGAGCTAACCCACATGGCTAAGCAGATCTCTCCTGTCTGGCCTGCTGCTCCCCTCAACAGTGGATTTCAGTCAATCTGCCTGTTCTGTTTCCCACTCTGTCTCTGGTGAATCCTTTCACCTCCCCACCCTGTCCCTCCACCCCCACACCCTAGCTTGTAGGCATAAATTAATAAATCTTAAAAAAAAGTTTTCTAACTCCTTATCAAAAGACTCATGTGGAACTCAGAGTTAAGTGTAATGAATTATCATTTATACCAATAATATTTTAGTGCAGCCTTATCCAAATTTGTAGAGTATATCAATTAACTGTAACATTTTATTAAACTTACATATTCCAAGATGCTACCCTGGGATGTTGAGTCTCAGACTCATATGTGGGGAGACCTGGGAATTGGTATTATTAACCATTTCCCTAAATGACTCTTTTGACCACGCAAGTTTGGAAAATATTGTTTTATACTGGTGTCCTGGACCTGCCTTCTGGATCCACCATTTAATCCAGTCTGTAACTAGTTCCTGCTTGTGATTCACTGCAGAAGTCTTAGTATGACCAGGAAATTGAATGAGATGCTAGCAGGTCACTAGAGGTTATTGAAAGAAATACAATGGATATAAAGATTTTAGTGTGGTAAAAGTGATACCAACTTTGCAAATGAGAGTCCTGGGTTTAGTTTCTAACTAAACTAACTAGTCAGCTTCTAACTAATTGCTTGACCTTGGGCAAGTTTCTTTCTAGAAGCCAAGGTTCTCATCATAATAACCTCTGTAGGATGTGATATCTTAGAGTCGCTGTTTGGCAATATGATTTTAAGGCTCAAACTACGAAGTGCCTAAGAAAGCAAATATAGTTTCTCTGTATTTTAAAATTTTTTCTTTTATACCAGGTTTCTCAATTATGGTTATACATGGTATTGCTCTGTGGCAATACCATTGCTCTGCCCAGAGACTCTGATTTAATTAGATTGGAGAAGAGCCTAGTTATTGGAATAACGTTTCCAGGTGATTCTTTTAATCAGTCAGATTGAGAACCACTATCTCAGTTGGTATTAGATTCTAGTTCCTTTTCAAGGTTTACGTATACTAGTTTCACCACTTGTAAAACAACAATAAATAAGAGGCTCCAACAAGTTCTGTAGTTCCAAGTGCTGGTGAGTCAATAAGACTGCATAAAATTAAAAAATATATAGCTTTGAAGGCTTTACCACCAGTTCTGATATTCTGTGTCCTAGGTTGGGTATATAGATTTAAGACTTCCTAGGTCCTCCTATATGCAACTGGATTGAGAACCATCAGGACTAAGTGATCTCTGAAACTTCTTCCAGCTAGTAGGATGTGAGGTCTTGAGTTTATTGGTGTGAGAAATAAGTCATAAAGTTTTTAAGGACATTTTAAGAATGTAGTTTGTACTACAAGATCTAACTGTTGTGTAAGGGATGTTACCTTATAAAATTTGTAATAATGAGCCTCAATTAGGTGCTATTTAGTCAGAACACTGCTCACCTAGTTTGTCCTCTCAGAAAGTCCTAACTGTGCCTGAACAGGCTAATTGTTTGCTCTCCGTAATACCTGAATAGCTCCTTTACTTTCACCTCTTTATATGCAATTGTAAGATCTAGTTGAAAAGAACTAAAATCCCATCCTTGTCAGTGACTCAGATATAGTTTATCAAGCTATACGTTACACTGTAAATAAAGTAAGGAAAGAACAATGAAGTAAGAAAATAAAAAAAAAATAAAATAAGGCATGGTAACAACCTGGTCTTGCATTTACTTTGAATACCTTTAAATTAGGATATTAATAACTCCACACGCTCATTCATCCATTCTTTTGTTGATTTAGTCAACATAATTTCTTTTTTTTTTTTTTTTTT
>PVIJ01000170.1:0-137494 GCA_004024925.1 Scalopus aquaticus
GGGTGAATTGGTGGTGGGCTGCCCAAGGGGAATACAAAATGTAAAAGACATAAATAACAATAAAAAAAAAAAGAAAAACTACTCAAAACTATAGACCAATTCAGTAACGTAGTAGGATACAAAATCAATGCACAAAAATCAGTAGCCTTTCTATATGCAAACACTCAGTCTGAAGAAGAAGAAATTAAGAGAATTATTCCCTTCAAAATCGAAACCAAAAATATCAAGTATCTGGGAATGAATACACCTAACAAAAGAGGTAAAGGACTTATATAAAGAAAACTAAACGACCCTGTTGAAAGAAATAGAGGAGGACACAAAAAAATGTAAATACATCCCCTGCTCATGGATTGGAAGAATTAACATTATCAAAATGGCCATCCTACCGAAAGCAATCTACAGATTCAATGCTATTCCGATAAAAATCTCAATGACATTCTTCAAAGAAATAGAACGGATATTGATGAAATTCATATGGAACCCCCAAAAAACCTCGAATACCTAAAGCTCTGCTGACTAAAAAGAATTTAAATGGAGGGATTACACGTCCTGATTTCAAGCTATACTACAAAGCCATAATAATTAAAACAGCATGGTACTGGAGCAAAAGTAGACACGCAGACCAATGGAATTGAATAGAAAACCCAAAAATAAATCCACATATTTATGGACAACTATTCTTCGACAAAGTAGCAAAGAATATGCAATGGAACAATGTTTGCTTGTTCAATAAATGGTGTTGGGAAAGCTTGACTGCTACATGCAAAAAAATGAAGCTAGACTACTACCTCACACCATGCACAAAATCCAACTCAAAATGGATAAAAGACTTGGAGATAAGATCTCAAACCATACAGTTTACAGAAGAAAATACAGGCAAAACTCTACATGACATACATCTCAGCAAAATCTTTAAAAACACTTCCCTCATACCAAAGGAAGTAAAAGAAAAGATAAACAGCTGGGACTACACCAAACTAAAAATCTTCTGTACATCAAAAGAGACAATAATCAAAACAAACAGACACCCTACTAATTGGGAGAAGATCTTTGCACACAATACAACAGATAAAGGACTGATAACAAAAATCTACAAAGAGCTCACACAACTCAACAAAAGCAAAGTCAACAACCCAGTCAAAAAATGGGCAGAAGACCTAAAAAGACACTTATCCAAAGAAGAAAAGCAAATGGCCAACAGGTACATGAAAAAATGTTCAACATCATTTATAATCAGGGAAATGCAAATTAAAACCAAAATGAGATACCACCTCATGCCAGTGAGAATGGCGCACATTAAAAAAACAGGTAATAACAAATGTTGGCGAGGATGTGGAGAAAATGGAACTCCCCTACACTGCTGGTGGAATGCAAATTGATCCAACCACTATGGAAAGCTGTGTGGCGTTTCCTCAAACTGCTAGAAATGGAGCTTCCATATGACCCGGCAATACCACTTCTGGGAATCTACCCAAAGGACGCAAAAACACTAATCCAAAAGGATACCTGCACCCGCATGTTTATTGCAGCTCTGTTTACAATAGCTAAGGTATGGAAACAACCCAGATGCCCAAAAATAGATGACTGGATCAAGAAGATGTGGTACATATACACAGTGGAATACTATTCAGCATTCAAAAAAGACAAACACATGCAATTCACAGCAACATGAATGCAACTAGAAGGGATCATGATCAGTGAAATAAGCCAGAATGAAAGAGAAAAATATCGAATGGTTTCACTTATAACAGGAATATAGGGGAGCCAAATAAGAATGTGACATTCATCAGGGGAGGAGAGGAGGGTAAGGGCTCAAGAGGGGGAAAGAGGGGAGCACAAGGGACTATGGTGATGGCTTCATGTGTGAACAGGTGATGGGTAACCTACGGGGAACACACAATAATGTAAAAGATATGAATAACAAAAGTAAATAAATAAAATATTTATCAAAACAATAAAGTCATTAATGATCTCAAAAAATATTAATTTTATTTCCAAAACAGCTTCTCAATTTCCCCCAGTTTTTCCATTCCCACTGCCTATGCTCTCATTTGGATCCTCATCATCTCTTGCCAACCAATCAATCAGTCTAATTAGTTTTCCCTGCTTCCAGTCTTGCCCCAATTCCCACACTTGAACCTAGTCTTCACAGACAGGAAGCTTTCTGATATGTTCATGTTTCTTTCTCATTAGAACAAGTATATGTGAAAGATTAAAAACAAAAACAAAACAACTTTCTTTACTTATATAGCCTGATGTTGGCTTAGACCCAAAGGCAAAGACATAATACACAAAAGATAACTGAACGTATTGTCAATATTTTGAAAATCAGATTAAACATATATACTTAGATTCTAAATAGAATGCTTTTTCATGCCAATGGATATAAAAAACCCAAACAAGTGTACTGTCCCTAAATAAAGTCACGACAGAACAAAGGTATAAGACAATAACAACAACTTCAATGCTTATGTATTATCACTCTGCAAAAATGTAAATTACATTCAATTGCAGTTAGACTTTTAACTCTAAGAGGAACATTCCAGCAAAGCACTGAGAAATCACAAATTCTGCTGAAGTACTTCTGGTATTTCACTACTTCCCAGGATGGGTTAGGAGAAGGACAAGGGTGAAAGTGAGAAGCAGAGGGAAGGAGAGAAAGGGAAATTCCAAGTAAGGAGGATTCCTGATTTCCTGACTCCAACTTCAACAGGGCAGCTCAACTTTATTTCTTTTCTTTTCTTTTTTTTTGCTAAATATATTTTGACTCTTCATAAAGCTTAATTATAAAAGGGCAATAATGCTTAAAATAGCAATTTAAAAGTTACAGCTCTATAGTAAAAATGTTAGGGTAGATGAAAAATGTTTCATGCAACATGTAGGAACTAATTGTGTATGTATTAAAAAACATCTTTTAACTAAATAATCATGAACACAAAAACAACCCTTGTTTCATAAAGATTAAACTGTTTATTGCGTCTTCTTAAAGATTTTTGGTTTGTAAAACACTCTTATTTCTAAGATCTTATGCCAAAATCAAGGTTTTATCCAACATAAATCTGATTAATTCCTGGTTCTTTGATTTCTCATAATTTACATGTCTTGATTGAGAAGAGTGCCTTTAAAACAAGGTACGTGGAATACCTCTTCAGACTTCTGTTAATATTTGTTTACTATTTGTGGAATAATGCATACCTAGATCTTAGTATATACAAAGAAAATGAGATTTTGAAATCAAATCACATACCAAATACACACAATTGCAGATATTTGCAGCTACATATATCCATTAATAATTAAGTCTGAACGTACAATCACAACATGTGTATATGTATATATGTATGTGTTTTAATGTATGTGTGTACATATGTATATATCTCCATATATCCATCCATATATAACTTCTCTTTGTATATATAGATGAGGCTGTAACTTGCGTACACTAAAACATCATTTTCAAGTCTTTGTCCATCTGGAATTATTTTCCTAATGAAATTTTATATCATACATTTGGGTGGAGACTTGCCTTTTAATAAATTTTATACGTTCTATATTTTCTTTCGGTCTCACCTGCCTCAGGCAGCTGCGGCTCCTGTGGTAATTTGTGGGTCTACCTTTGTGCCTCTGGGCAACATTCCTTGAGAATGAAGTATGGGACTGCAGTCAATCTCAGCAGGAATATGAGGGCATGACCATGTTGAGAGCCAATCTAATATTATGCCCAAATGAACTGAAAAAGAAGAGAGGCAGACTGCATGCCTAAAGCAAAACTTTTTTCTCAGGAAGTTTAGTAAATCTGGTTAAAGTCCCTGGATCTAAATGTACATTTTGACCTTTTCTTGGAAACTAGATGACAGGGCAGTCAAATAGTGAGAAGAATTTCTACTAATACATATTTTTGAAAGCGTGTTTCTTAAACATCACAGATTGTCAAGATATATTTTAGCATGTAAATGCTAAATGTAATAAAATATATCCAGAATTTTTACTTTAAGCTTCATAACTAAAGCATGATGGATTAAACACTATTTTAAATAAAGGAAAATAAAAGAAAAAGCAATATATTATACACTGGAGAGACTTGAAGGACATAATAACAAAAGGAGAGATGGTTTATGAATATGTACTACCTGATAACATTATATTAAGTATTTTTAAATATATATTTACTCAAATCTCATCACATTTTTGTGATGTACATACTATTTCTATCACACAAATGAGGAACCTATATTTCAGATGAGACTGAACAACTTAAGGACAATAGTTAATAAGAGGTGGAGACAGGATCGTGACTTGGTCCTTCACCTGTTCCAGATTCTAACATCTCTCCTCATACCACTGGATAATTAGATAAAACTCTTAATGGAGAAAAGGCAAAAGGATTTGGGTGGGAAGAACATATCCATAAATGTGACTAATAAAGTGAATTTTTATGAATAGTAAAGTAAGTTAACCAAAGAGTTTTCAAAAGCAGTAAGGAAACAGGATAGCCTTTTCTTTAACATGACAAAGAATAGGCAAAGAAACAACATGGTCATAAACACTATGCAACATTTGTGTGACTGCTAATACTACTACTACATTAAATTTAATTTTCCTTCAATTAGGCATATCTCTGAAGTATCCATTCAGCACAGAGAGTAATGTAAGCCTGGAATATAAGGTCAGACATTTCCTAGTCAGATTCAGAAATATAGTCAACTTCCAAATCACAATTAGTATCTTACTATGAGTGATAAAAATCCCTTGACATATACAGTAATTCATTGATGAATGGAGCAAAATATTAATAGCTAATTTGCACCTTCCTACCCTGTTGTCCTCTACCTCTCCTTGACCATAGAGTCCATTTACACTTCACACATTTACCTTGTAAAGATCGATGGAGTGTGACTACAGTGTAATGAATAAAGAATAGTCTAAAAAGATGACTAATTTGAAGGAGATAACAGTGATCTAAATAGAAAATTCTAGTATGTTGGTTAAAGATCAGTCATATTACTTTATAGACACTCTTTGTGCATTACGAATGAAATGGTGCAATAGCCACATACAAGGTCAGTACAAAATACCTCTGAAACCTCAGCACTTTGCCTGGCTGAGGACAGGTGCTAAGTAATCACTTTTCAAAGCAAAGCAAAATAAGAGAGACAAAAATTGGAATCGATCAGGCAAACAACCAATAAGATTTTGCTATCTCCTATGCCTAGGAAAATACTAAGAAGTAATTCTCATGTATTTTGATTATTTAGTCATAGTTATATTTATTTGCCACTTTTCCCAATATTCAAGTACCAGCCTCCACATGCAGAGAAATCTGTTCATTTAGTCAGCAAATGATCTACAAGTTTACAGGTAAAGTTCTTAGGTAACTGGAAATGAAAGTATCAGTTAGGCAGGAGACAGATTAAAGTATATTAATGTTTTAAGGCAGAAAATGTTCATTTCCTCAAATTTAAAGCAGTCTTGATCTCAAGTATAAACTAACAAAAATTCTGTATATAATTAGTTCCCTATAAAGAATCATGGGTTGAAAGGTAGGGAGGATTCCATGTGTAGGAGTATTCAGGAAGGATGTAGTGGAAGTGGGCTGTGTGCTGGGCTGTGAGGCAGACTACATCTACAAGTGATGAGGGATGGTTCTAGAAAGAGGATGTAGGAAGCAAAAGCTTTGGGGTGGATATATGCACGGTAGAATAGAGTAGAGCAAGCACATCAGCAAGCTTATGAATATCGAACAAAACAGGGAGCAACAAAGTGGGTCTTAACTGCTACTTAGGGAAGCTGAACTACATTGAGAGCGCCCTCATATTTATGAATTCTAGACAGTGATCTCCTTTTGAAATGGCTACTTTTATGGTGCCAACACATAGCAAGTGGCCTTGATGACAGATTCTGCCCCTATGTAAATTATGATTAATCGAACCCGTGATGATCTCATTTGTACATTTAGATGAACATAAGCAGATGTTTAGAGAAACCCATATTGAGATTCAGGGTGTGGGAGCGGAGTGGAAATGAACAAAATTAAACAGAATTCTGTACTGTGAATCCTCAGTGTAGACTGAGTAAAAGCAATGAAGTAAGCAGTTCCAGTCAGGACATTTGAAGATTCCCTATTAACTCCTTTAAGTGGATCCTGAGTACTTCAGAAAGAACAATTGAACCAAGTTTCTATGGAAAAAAAACACAATTTGTACACAGTGCCTCAAGACTGTCAAATTAGTTTCAAATAATTATACCTACTGTATGTGAACAATGTTTATTGCTCAGTGGCTACACATAACTTGCATATTCTTTAGCTAAAAGAGCTTCAAACCATAATTAGCTGCCTTGCCTAATGAAGCACATGGAACTTTAGAAACGTGGTTGAATGAAATCTCTTCAAAATCCTTAAGCAACAATGTAAATGATGGAAATACAAAGAACAGCTATTACTTCTCCAGGCCTTTGAAACATTTTTCCCCTGAACTAAAACATTTTTCCAGCCTATCCTACATCACAGTCTTAAGTAATGAAAACTTACTTTTCTCACTAATTGAGGCCTTTTTGCTTCAGGGATTGTTCAAGAAAACATAATACAAATGACAACATCTCTCCACATTTAGTGAATTCTGAGACTTGAAGTAAAATAGAAAACTGGAATGCAGAGACGAGAGGAGAGTGGAAGGGCTGTACACAAATGGGAAGGCCATTCAAGTGAACCAGTGTTCATGGTGCTTTCCTGCAAAGAACCCTATTCAGAATTTGAAATGTCTCATGTTCAAGGTACTAGGACCAGGTCAGAGCTGTACACTTCTTCAAAGGGGTTTATACATTTCAGGGATAAAAATCAATCTTGAAGAAGGTAAACAGATGTGTTTATATTTACCTTTTGTTGGTGTTACTAAATGGCTTAATGCATATGTGTATTGGTTGTATTTTAAGAATCTGCTTGTTTAAAAAGTAAAGTCTCTGAATTATCCCTAGAGAGTTACATATACTGAAATAAAGTTTCCTCACCATAAGCCGCTCAAATTAAGTAAATTCAGAATCTCCAGTGTCATTTGCTTGCAGTATGTGATGGGGATGATGGGGGGAAAAGAGGTTATACAAAGTGGGTTAAAGCAAGTTCACGGGGGATTAGGAGATGGACTATTCAAGGAATGAATATAAGAAGAGAATGATTAGGGGGAAAAATAGTGGAACTTGGTCTTACTCTTGAAAATTAAGATAGAAGCAGGCGGCGTAAATTGAAGGTCTTGGTAATGATGTGGAGAAAAAGGAATCACACATATTGTTGGTGTGGGAATGTAGACTGGTGGAGCTCCTAAGGAAAACTGTATGGAAGCGTCTCAAAACATTGAAAACAGATCCAGCAATTCTACTCCTAGGTATCTACCTTAAAAATGCAAAAACAATAGTCTTAAGGGATAGATATATATTCATATATATGTCCTTTGTTCACTGTAGCAAACTGTAGCACCAAGTTATAGAACAAGGACAGATGTGTGAATTCAGAAGATGTGGTTGTATATACACCATGGAATACTAGTCAGTTACATTTAAAAGAAAAAAGGTGCAATCTTGCTATTTGTGACAATATGGATGGAAACAGAAGGGACTATGTTGAGCAAAATAAGTCAGAAGGAGAAAAAAAAAATAACCAGATGATTTCACTTCTGTGTGGAATATACAGAAACAAAGCAAAAGAAAAGACAAAACCAAACTAAAACAAATACTAGCAATCTGATAGTAGACCTGAAGCCACCGGGGGGTGGGGGTGGGTGGGGGTGGGGAGTGGGGGTGGGTAGGGAGTAAAGTATAGATGGGGCCCAAGGGACTAGGCTGGAGGCCTATGGGTGATTTGGTGGTGAGTATTACTGTCTTGCTAACACGCAATTGAAGAGGTGTGACCCTATACCTCTGACTCATACAGTGTTCTATTCCAATCTTACCTCACAAATAAAATGCAATTGTTAAAAAGTTAGAAATTTTAAAAAATCTTACATTCTTAAAAATGCAGTCAGTGGCAATTTACAAGTAAATCTAATATGACCTTCACTTTATGGATGAAGGCTGTATGACTGCTAAAGCTAATTATTTTAGTCCTCAAAAATGCAAACTGAGAAATTGTGTGGCGTAGTAGATGCAGCCCTGCTAAAGTGTCTATCTGAAACTCGCAGCAGGCATCAGACTGGATGGTGCAACCGTGTAAGTGTTCATTCAAGCCAAACAAGCCAGAGATGGCTCTGACTTTCCCTTCATCTGGCACATTCATGTTCCTAGATAATGGCAATGAAACAAAAGCCACAATGCACACAATTTGGAACAAGAGAAAACGAACACAATTTTTAAAAGATATGACTGCATGAAACTCAACCTATCAAAAATACCAAGGCATTTCAGAAAACTGATCAGATACAAGATACACAAAACCAATATAGTAAAAGCCACCCATTAGAATTAAAAGGGAAAAAAACATCCCATTGACAACCCTAATAGTAACAAAATGTAGGAATAAATCTCACAAGACATGAAGTGGCTTTAGAGAAAATTATAAAACTTTACAAAAAAAAAACATAAAAGAAGGACAAAATGGAGAGAGATACTTCTTTTATGGATGGGAAAATTCAATGCTGTAAACATGCCCTTTTCTTTCAAAACAAACTCCCACCCAAACACAGTTTTTAAATGACATTAAGAAATTGACTATGAAATAATTTAGAATACTATATAAGACTAAGAAAGACTATGTTGAAAAAGAACTACATCTACTAAATATTCAATCAAAATAATGTTACAGTGATTAAGTAGTATAGTACTAGTGACAGAACAGATGAACAGAAGGGATGCCAGCTACAGACCTCTGAATATATGGAAATTTTGTCTGAGAGAAATGCCACATCAAATCAGAGGAGGAAAAAGGTCAATAAATGAAGTAGAGATGATTTATATCCTTATATAAAAACATGAAGATTTCATACACATATAACAAACATATGTGAATTAAAGACCAAAACTTTAAAAAGAAAACTAAAATAATTATAATAGTATAGGCAAATATCATTTTACTTTGGGTTGGGAAGAGCTTACTTAACAATTAAAAAAAATGGAAAAATGAAAATGGTGTTTGCTCTACGGCAAGGACTTTACATTTATTAACTCATACACCTCACAAAAACCTATGCGCCAGGTACTATTACTACCTTTGTTTTACAACTCAGGAAATGAAGGCATTGAGAAGTTATGTAAGTTGCCTAACATCTCAGAGTCAGTAAATGGTAGAGCTAGGATTCAAATCTCAATTCTCAAGGCTTAATGCACATAAAAGAACAGATTGATAAATATGGTCTTATAAAATCCAGTCTTTTTAAACACAAAGATATTGTATGCTAAGGTAGACAAACACAGATTGAGAGAAAATATTTGCAGCAGGTAACAAGGAATTAGTATTAAGAATTTATTTTTTAGAGTTTGACAAAAGTCTACAGAGGTTAAAAAAAGCAGGGGGACAACAGCCACAAATGATTTAGAGAATAAATAAAAATAATTGACAGAAGAGATAAAATGCATAAATATATGCATTTAAGTTCACTAGTAATCAGGAAAGTTTGAATGTTTCTTATTGGACAGAACAGCAAATAAAAAGGTTTGCTAATACAAAGTATTGGGAAGAATCAGGAAAATAAACACTCACACTGCCAAGGGAATTATAGATCAAAGTGGTCACTTTTGGGGGGCAATTTGAAGTTTCAATCAAACTGCAAATGAGCACAACACAGACCCAGACATTTATGATACTAACAGCTCACTTTATAGAATGCTCACTAAGTGCCAAGTCTGTAACTCAGTGCCTTACATACACATTACTTCATCTAATTCATAACAACAACTTTATGATGATGACAAATGAAGCTCAGTTAGTTTTTGGGTAAATCCAAGATCTCAGCCTGGAAGTTAAGAGTTAGGATTTAACAAGAAAAATATACTGCTTCACTGACCACAGGGTGGTCCACTGTGGAATTTGTAATAGTGAAAAAAGAAAAAGAGTTTAATGTTCATTAACTGGATAAAAGATGTTTATGACACGACATTTTCACTTAATGGAATTCATAAAATGGTTAAAAGAATGACAAGGTCCACATATATTGATATAGATAAATCTCAAAAGAATATTGTTGAATGAAGAAGCATGTTGAAAAGATATTTAGCCTGTAATTTATAATAGCATTTGCTTTTGATGGAAACATGTGCATGAATATGTATAAAAATAAATCTGAAGGAATTACCACTACACCTGTCACAGGGTTTTCCACTAGTGAAGGGAGTGTTAATATAAAAGAATTTCAGTTATAGCTATAATATTATATATGTTTTTTAAAATAAAGTATTCAAGCATTATCATGCAATTAAAATGTAATAATGAAGAAATTTCATAATTTTGTGCCCTAAAAAGCTGGGTTCAAAGCGCTGTCATTTACTTCCATACTTAGCCAAGGAAGCAAATATTGTTAAGCGGTGTCATATAAGGACTCAGAGAACTGAGACTACGGGTGTCTTCATGGTGGTGTGGTGTGTTGATTTCCATCTGGAGGAGGTGTGAACTTATTCCCCTAAATCAAGCACCACGTTGAAACCAATGTTACTTCAATACAAATAAAGTCTAAGTAAACAAATAAATAAAACGAAGGACCTGGAGACCTTGGGGTTGAGGTCAAGGTGGGCACTGAGGCATTGAGAGGGAGTTTCCATGTGTTGACTGTGATGGGAAACAGCTATCGTGCAATTTTAAGTGCTTTAAAAGCAGAGATCATATTTCATTTTACTTTGTCTCTTAATATTAATTAGCTTTCACACATGAATTATTAGAAACTTTAGGAGCTTGTGTGTTTGTGTGTGAAGGTTTTAGAGGGTAAAAAGCATTAAGGAAGCACATCTCAGGCTATGACTGCCAAGAGAGAAGCCATGTAGGAGAAAGATAAGGTGGCATTTTTGTGGAATTGACAGAATGAAGAGAGGTGTATTTTGTGGCAGCACTACATCCCAGCTAGGCAGAGCAAGGAGGTCTAGAAATGGGTCAAAACTTTCAGCAAAAGGAGTGGGAGCAGAGAAGCACAAGTATGGACTGTGGTGACACTCACCTGAAGGGTGTGATCATACACCTCCAAATCACATACAGTTTTGCAAATATTGCCTCAAGTAAAAATATTTTATAAAAAGAATAGAAAATTCATGACTGGATGCAGCCTAGAGAGAGAGCGAGGGAGGAAGGGAGGGAAAGGGGGGAGGGAGGGGGACGGAGGGAGAGGGAGGGAAAGAGGGAGAGGTGTAAAATTTTCTTCTGAGATTGGAGGACTAAGGACAAAGAATAAGTGTGAAGAGGTGGTGATACTATTGATGGTGGTGGTCACAATGAAGATGATGGTACCACTTTGTAGCGGCACTTGGTTCCCTCTGTGGAAACTACTTGGGTACAAAAGATTTAGGGTTGCCTTGCGAATCTTAGACCCTAAACTGAAGCAGATGCACTAACTCATGACCGCACTGCATCCTAGAGACTAAAGATATGGGTCAGGAGAGATGAAAAGCCATATTATAATTCTTAGTTTCCCTCCTCCCTCCACACCACCCTCCTTCCTCTTATCTAAGGGCAGCATTCAGGGCTAGGCGTCCTAAACTCAGCATGGAGGATGCTATTTGCTAAGGCAATGGGATCATTGCTCATTGTACAAATACTGACAGCAGTGGGTGGAAATTCAAAACCAAATCAGAGTCAAATCTGGATGATCTTTGGGTTATTTAAAATAGCATAAGAGCTTGTACCACACAGAGTAAAAATAGGCTTATTTTGTGTCAACATATGTAGACAAACAGGAAACATAGAGGGAAAAGACTTCAGATTTCACAGTATGAGGTTTTGTTTGTTTTTGTACAAGAGGCACTTAAGACAAAGCCACAAATATGAAGTGCAACTATGAGTCCATCATATGAATGTTCGGCATACTACAGAATACTTCATTCTAGGAGATTTAGTAGAAAAACGTCTAAATGTAAAACGTTTCCTATTTAATCTATCTTTTTTCTAAATCTTACAAGTAGGTGATTGAAACCAGAACAGTGTTTCAAACCAGACAGTGAAGACCATTTCTGTGGATGGCGGAGGCCTGGGGTCCCTGGGGAAGATTCCACTTCTATTTGCTGATTACACTCCTTGGAAAGTGGGTTTGTTTCCAAAAGATGTTAAGAATTAATGTGTTGAAATAAGACTGCAACTGGAAATACCCAAGTAATGGGACTGGATGAGTTCTCTTCGCTGAGAGGTTAAAGGAGATGAGCAAGACAAAGTTTCCACCAACAGATTTAAACTTAGGCATCTAAGTGTGACCTTTTGAAATATATGGCTACAAAACATATTTGCTGGCTGTCTCCTAATTATTTGGTCTCCATTCTCCTTCCCTTGTTGCAAAAACAGTCAACCCAACTCCAAAATCTTAGCTGCATTTAGGTGGGATTAGATCCATCTTCTACATCTCCTGCACTACACTTGGAAGTTTATGCACACCTAATCCCATCCACCTGGCCACAGCGATTAGACTTAAGCCAGTCCCAACGGAGCAAGTCCCAGGACTTTTGCTGGGAATGCTGGGACACAAAGTTTTTCTTTCCTTAGGAAGGTTTTTATGGGGCAGTAGGTCTAGAACTACTACAGCCCTTTTTACTACCACAGGGAGCGTCAGCCCAAGGACAACACCATCATATTGATGCAAGTAGAATGGAAGGAACTGCAGAAAACAGAGCTGGGGCCTGAGAGCCCAGAACTGCTGGTCCAAACCTCAAGTGTGACTGGAACTGCCTCTTCAATTCTATGAGCTAATCAAATCGAGCCCTTCTTTTTTGTTTGAACCAGTGGAGTTGGTGTTTTTATTAACTGCAACTTAAAGATTCCTAACTGACAGTATTCCACTTATTTGATTAATGGTTTTAAAAACAAATATGGCTAGAACAGTGAACTACACTTTTGTGTTTGATGGAGAGTCTAATAAAACTATCTTTTGTGTAGAGAAAAACTAGTTTCTTACTATAATTGAAATTTTAAAATAAATTATTTGCTTAGACCCAAGCATCCTTCATTATTTTTGGCATTTCTTAAAATTTATTCCATATGGAATCTGGAGAGGGATGTTTGAATTCTAAATGAAGAGTCTCAACCATTACAAGCTGCATAAAACATAAGTAAAACGTTTTTGCCAATTTTTTTATTTGTATACCCTATTTTAGAACTGGGAATCTGACACTAAAAATGGTCTCAGATTTAATGTTGATTTGTATTCAATGCCAACAATTAAAAAAAAAAAGAATCCTAGTTAATATGTCTTTGTTGCTTTTATTTTAGAAAACTGCTATTTCATATGAGTGGTTTCCAGATTGGGTAGGGGCTGGGAGGGGGGAAGGGACGGTTTATTCTTTACATGTGAAGAAAATTTTTACCAATAGTCTAGCAAAAATATACAACAGGTTTTTTTCTGCATGAACTTATAAAAGTAATGAGAGTCCCCCCCCCCCCTTAGCTTCTAAGAAATTTATAGTGAGCCACATTGTTCTTGCATCTAGTTTGGGAACACACAATTTTTAGAACCTGAATGTACCTTTTTGCATATAAAAATAACATTAATTTTGGTACTATAATAAATCAATAGCTAAACAGGAGAGCTGTGTTTACTCTAGGCTTGCCTGCTGCCTTGTTCAACTGCTAGAACTAAAGACTTGAATCCAAACTTGACTTCCCGAACATTTCATCATGTCACCAGGCTGGCACCTATTGGTCCAGAGAACTTTCCACATCTGCCAGCAGACAAAGAACTCTTGGTGCCAGGTCCCCATGATCACCAACCGTCACGTCACCCTTGAACTTCTTCTCATCTAGTTGTTTTGCAGATATTTTCTTTCACTTTATAAAGATTCATTAATATTTTGTTTACTCCAGATATCAAACGATTTTTCTTCTTGTAATATGGCAGTCTAGCAAGACCCACAACTGAATACGGTAAGATCCTTCTGTATGATGCCGACTTCACCTATGCCCAGAAGATGCTGCAAGATACACTAAGTGCGCATCCCAGGGGCTGGGTCCATGTTTATTCAATAAAGACTAGAGGTTTGGGACTACAATAATCAACCCTTTGTTTTCATAAGGTTTTATAAAATGTAAGACCACCTAAACATGTCTTAAGGTCAAATTTTAAAGTCTAACACCAAATGTACCACACAGGATGGGGGAGGCTCCTGCTTGTGCTCAATTCACTGTTAAGAACCCATGTTGTTAACCCCCCACGCCCACGCCGACCCCGTGAGCGCAGGGTGCTTAGGTATGGTGTTCCATTTACTCCCACCTCTTTTCTGACATGATAATTTTCCTTAAGGCTGCATCACTTTCTGTTTACCTTTTCAATGTAGTTTCATGAGAGAAACACGACACCAAATAAAGAAACCTGGGAAATATACAGTATCTGACAAGACTTTTCTTTCCTCCAAGAAATTCAACAATAAGTAGGCATATGTTCAATCATTTTAAATGAAGTCAAGTTGAAAATTTTCTATTTTTATTCCACAGCACAGGTTATACAAATATCTTTTTTCTCCCTTATATAATAAACTTGTTAAGTAAGCTATCCTATTTCCCGTGGCTGCTGGGCATAAAATGTACTACTTAACTAAAATAAAAAATTTTACCTCTTCCCTTAATGTTGTTCATTTCTCACAAGTAATGTACACACTTTTACCTTCAGAATAGATTCAATGAGAAAATGCCTCAAACAAATATAAAGAAGTTTGTTTTCTGAATTAAAAATACTCAAAATGAGAAACTGTTTTCTTGACATGCTAAAAATTTAGTCTTTGAGCATGATCAAAGGTGTGTCACTAAGACACAGCAACTTTTGCTCTAAGAATCCTATTTAGGATTTCCTATTTCACAGCCTGTCAGGGCACTTCAATCCTTTCCTAAGGGCATTTCAAAGAAGCACATAAGTTTCTTGAATATATAAGCCTTAAATATATTTTACTCTGTTAACCTGCAAATATTAGTAGATTGCTGCTACCACCACCAGCAGCAGCATTACAACTCTTATTACAGGCTGCTGACAGAAATTGTTAGCTACCTAGAAGGGAACAAATACAGAGTGGGGTTGGGGGAGGCTTCCCTATATTCCTATTCCAATTTCTAAGATTCTAGAGGGTTTAAAATAATCTTGTGAAAATGCTGGTAAAGCCACAGCTGAAAATTCAGAGAATACACATTCTATAAAACATAAGAACTAAATAATATCAAAAGCTTTAGAAAGCCATGGATTTTTTTTAAGAAGGTGAAAGATGAAAGGAAAACCTGCACAAGTATCATACCAAGAAACAGATGGTCTTTTTAAAAAATGAACCAAGAGTGTGCCTTCCACAAGCGCGCCTCTTAATTGTAGCATACCCAGCACTTTTATGCAGATTATTTCAATTGCTAAGCGCAGAGCCGAATAAACAGGGTTAGCTCATTGACATTAAACGACATAGTGTACTTGAATTACATCTACTGTTTAGTCTGTAAACACCTGATATGCAAAGTTGTATTGAAGAAACTAGTGCCAAGACAGTTTAAGATTAACTAATGTTCAGTGAAGATTTAAAAGTTTGAATTTCATTTTACTAAAAATGCTCCCTATCATATTTAATCAATGAACTCAGTTCCGTTTTAAGTGCTTGATTTAGAATGTATGATTTTGTTTCATTTTGGCTTATTCCAAAATGAGTTAAAGGAAACTTAAAACTAGGAGAGGGTGAGGGGAGGAAAAAAATAACCCAAGAACTTATATGAGTGAAACGGTAATGAAATTTCACAGAAAAAATTCGAAGACAAATAGATTATTGAATTTATCTTCTATTGGGTGGACTGAGGAAGAATGGATTAAATGTCTACACTTATTTAGCACAAGATCATGGAAACATTGATGACCCATCTTTAAGGTTGTCTTCCACCTTCCTCAATTTGCTCTGACAACTTAGTGTCTCTGTATTCCTTGCTGAGGAAGCGCGTCAGTGAGGGTAGAGGCAGATCTACTGATGCCTAGGAAAACAAGCTGCTTTCTCAGCAATCTGGTGGGAGAAGAGTAAAAGCAATGGTGCCTGCTCTGAGGGAGGAGAGGTGAATCACCCACGGCAGAGGGGAGCCCTCACCGGTGGCAAAGTGAGAAGTGATTCAGAGAGTCTGCAGTGATAGCTCGCCAACTTCCCAGGACAGTCTGGGGCACATCAAGGGAAGTTGTTGAGAATACATTACCCTGTTAATGCAGGAATTTTCTCAAGGAATCTTCTCACTGATTTCGGTACTAACTTTCTAAACTATACTTTTCTTGGAGCGGGCCCAACGGGCTATGGTGGAGGATTATAGGTGCTTTGGTTGTGGGGAAGGTATGGTAACATACAACTGAAGAGGCTGAATCTATACCCCTAAATCATACATGGTATCGTAAACCACATTACCTTAGTAAAAAATAATACAAGTAAAAAAACCCAAAAGCATTGAGCAGTCAATACGAGCTCTTACTGATCAGAGTAGCCAATTGATTTCTGAAAACTAAAATTTGGAACAAAAACATGGATAAGGTTGCATTCTCATATCTATGTTGCTGGTTTATGTATACATAAAATCATGCTGAAATATTTATCTATATAGACCTATATTTGAAACAGTTACATTACTGACATATATTTTTGTAAGTGATAAATCTATTAAGTGCACCACTGAGTCACTGGAGGCAAAGTGCTCATTAAACTTTAAGTTCCTCAAAGAAAAGAAATGTGTCATATTTCTTTATTGATTCCCAGTGCTTAGCTTTGCTGAGTAATGATATCAATCAATTTTTGCTTAGCCCTCCTCTGGATTTTGTCTCCTGACCTAGGAAGTTATGAGTGAGCTCTTGCTTTTATCCACTTATATTTTAAACTTTCCCTTTTTTCAGCTTGCATTACTCCTAGATTGTACTCTGGGAGAGGGGGTTATTACAGAATCTTGATGATTTTCAGGCAGCATCTCTATTTTATGTTACATCATGATAAAATTTTATTTGTTTTGCAACAAATACCGCTTGTATCATGTTCTTATAGACAGACAAACATATTTTCACTCAGTGAGAAAGAGAAAAAAATATGAAGGGTCCTGACTAAGTGGAGATTGGATTCCTTCTTTTGGCTACTACATAACACATAAATGGAACTATAATGCTGGCAGTCTCGACTCCTCTCTTGCTCTCACACCCATTTGCTCTATTAGCAAGTCCTGTTCGATCAGCTTTCCATTAATCCAGACTCCAACTGCTTCTCTTGGCTGCTCAGCTTCCACTTTGGTCGGAGCCAACTTCCTCTCAGACCTGGATTACTGATGATAGCAACTGGTCCCTCTCCATCTGCTTTGTCCTCCTAGAATCTATCCTCAGGAATAGCCCAGAGAGCTCTATTTAAAGTGATTGAGTGCAAGACCTTCCACTGCTTATGAGCCTCACTCAAACTAACTCAAAGTATCACCAAAAAGGTGTCCATGCTCTGGTCCCTTTATCTATCTCTTGCTGCTCTCCTCCTCTCTCCACTCGATTTGCACCAACCTCATCACTCTTCTGCTAACTAATGCACCATCCTCCTTGTTCAGAGTCTTGGCACTTGCTGTTCTTTTCACCCAGATATGCTCAATCCACCTACTCCTAATCTTCCCAGCTCACACTCTCACCCCCATCAGATATTTTGGAATTTCACAAGGTTCTTTCTTCTCTTGTTAAAATGGCACTTCTTCCTATTCTCTCCATCAATCCTGTTCTGCCTTATTTGTCTCTGTATTACTTATCAGCTGATTTTATTTATTTACTTACCTTAGAATGTAAACCCCCAGAGGGCAAGGACTCTTGCCTGTTTTCTTCACTGCTTTGTATCAGCACCTCGCACAACATCTGGGGCATAGTGTTCAATAAATACTGACTGAATTAATGAACTGAATGATGGCTAAATAGTGCAGCCAAGCAAAATTTCAAAATCAAGTCTTATGCCATAATTGTAAAATATATACTCAAAACTTAGGCAAAACACCAGAAGTTATTTACTGTTGTGAGTCATTTTTAGTTATTAGTTATTTCAAAATGATAGCTTTTCTTTTGACAAATATTGTAAGTTGAGAACCAAAGCGGACTAGCCACGTTCATATCTAAACTGTGGATATGAATCTTAATATAGGGCACACACGTCATAGTATCACTGACTCTGTCACTTAATCAGCAAAACTCTGCTGGCTTGAAACAATACAATTTTTAGGTGAATATGAATTACTGTTTTAGTGAGTGACAATCTCACTCAATATGAATCTGAGAAGACTATTTTTATATGGTCAACTTTTAGGGACAATTAAGTGATGCCTGGGATATGAATAAATCCACATACAAATTGTGTACTTTTGAGAATGACTTTTGTATAGAGCCTTTTATAAATCTAGCAGAAACCAAAATTACATCAATGCCAAAGACAGAGTGAATCTTTCTTCAGGAAGTGCCGAATACTGCAATAAACCTGTTGAAGAGACAGGTTTAATGTTCACCAAGGCTAAGTGTTTAAGAGGTCTCCATGGTATAATTTATCACTACTACAAGTTTTTGCTTTCCTTTAAAAGCCATGAAAATTGCTCCACAATTCCACTAGGAACTAAGTTGCTAATGTCAGGGCTACAGTTAACAATTGTTTCCATTTCTGTAGCATTTCTCTGTTTATTTCTTGTTGAAAAACTATGCTATTATATATACTAAAAAGTCACAGTACATAGCCACATGAAAATTCAAAGGACAAAATATTTAAAATCTATCACTGCCTGACTACAATACTCTGAGTAACTACAGTACTCTATTGCTTGTCTGACAAGGACTACAAGTTGAATTGAAAGTTCAGGTTTAAATGGGAATGAGAGAAGTGGTCAGTGAATTTTTATTTTCAAACTAGACAAAAGAAAAAGTAATATACTGCTAGCATAGTAACTGTGTAGTAGCTCATGAGGTTTATTTGGAAATCCCTGAGTTCTGTGTATAACGGTAACTACAAAGGAAACTACGAGCTGTATCTACCAAGTGCAATAGTGTTCAAAATTAATGTTACAGAAATCCAAAGCGAACATTTTTGTATTTAAATGCCCAAAACACAAAAGATTAATACATAGTTTATAAAGAATTATTTTCCTTTTATTTTGCTTAAAACAAACCAGTTTTAAATATTGTGTACAGAAACATTTACTTGATGTCAGAGTCTGTTTTCAGGGAGATGTTCCATTTACAACAATTCTGTGCATTAAAAAATAGCCATAAGAGGACTGATAAGAGGACTGTTGAGATCTGAGTCTCTTTCTAACATTAATGATAAATTGGAACCTTCTTCAGATTTCAATTTAGAACATCTTTTGGTAGGATTTTAGTACAGGTTTAGGAGAAGTTTGGTGCTAGTTTTTTAAAAATTCTAAACATTTACTCTTAATTCCTGATTAAAATTTCAGATTTCTGCCAGTGAGTGTGTGCTTTAGAAATGGAATTTGATTTGATTTCCAACTCCCTTATCTCCATTTTATGTGCCATATATATGACACAGAGGACAAGCGCTGAATATATATTCACATACATCCCCATACACAACACATATTTTCACATACAGCATTAAGACAGCAGTAACATAAAACTTGGTATTGACTAGCTCTTCAAATAGATTTTTAAAAAATATTTATTTATTTTTGTATACAAGCTTGGGTGCAGGCCAGAGGTGTGGGGCAGTGAGAGCGTTCACCCGAGACAGAGTGGGGAGCAGAACAGGCGGATGGACCGAAATACACTGCTGAGGGGAGCAGCGGGTGAGGCAGGAGAGGTCTGCTGTGCCAAGTGGGAATCTCTCTGGCTGAGCATTGAACTCGTGCCACAGGCAGACAGCTCCACAGCGCTGAGCTTAACCCTTTGTGCCACCAGATAGATTTTTGTTCCCCAAATAGATTTTTCATAGATGAAAGTGATGGAATGAAGAAATGGAAAGCAGTGTGGGGAAGGGCAAGGCAGATTGTGTGGCATGTCACGAAGGAAGGGTGGGTCATAAAAGTGACAGAGGAAATGTAGGCAGCAGGGCCAAAATTTTCTTATTGTGTAAAACACAGCTAAATATAGAACTCGAGTTATATCCAAGCTGGCTATTGTTATGGCTACTGAAAACCAGGAAGAGGCAGCGAGAGTGCCAGGGAGCAGAGCCCAACACTCTCACTTCCCTAGTGAGGGGTTACAGTGGCTGGGGTGGACTCCTCTGACCCAGAAGGGGTCCTAGGATCAACACTGCCTTATTTACTAGTTCTTGACCAGGAAGAAAGATGACTGGGAGATAAGATCAAGAAAGAAGCTCTTGATGACAGAAATGAGGAATGGGCAGGAGATTTGGCCAGGGACAGTCATGACCACGGGTGAGGGAAGGGGACACTGGCTCCTCAATGTCTATATAAAGGAGGTCACTTCTCTTTAATACATGGGTCTCCCTTATGTGAAACTGAAAAAGACTTGATTTCTCTTTCCTTTTCTGCTATTACTGCTCTTTCTCCCGCAACCCCTGCCCCTTTTTGCTTCCCAGGGAAGCTTCAGTCTCATAACTCAAACCTGATTTGGTCCAGATGTACTTAGTTCTGATTCCATTCAATTTCAATATCTATGTAACCTGCTGAATACAAAGCTCACATTTCCTCTGTCAACACTGGGAGGACAGTATGACTAGGAGCCAGCAGAGTGTTACAGGTACCCTAAAGCTCAAGGCAGAGGCAGGATAGCTAGCGCTAGGCAGATTCCGAGCAAGGATGCTTGCCTCTGGTCTTTCCACGCAGGCACTGAGTGATCCTAGGAAAGCCAGAGAGTTGCCACTGAGACAGCTTTCCTTTAGTGTATGGCACATTTTATTTCCAAAATGGATTGAGGTCAGACAGAAATACCACAAGGCATGCTGAATCTCTCAATGTGGAAAGTTTGCAATGTGTGCTGTGGGTACGAGAGCCACTAATATATATGAAAGTCCATGGGACTATTTCACTATGTAATAGATTACAACTTCTGAAAAATCAATGTCCTAGGGCACAGAAAGATGAATACAGAGCTTTTCAATTATCTTTTTTTTTTGTTCCTAAAAATATTTTTCCCTTCAAACAGATTCAAAAGGCAATCTGAGATTGTTTTCATTTTGGTTAAGAAGATGTTGAGTCTATGCAAAGATCTCAACTGGTTCAATCCCACTGGGTAATGGCGCACTGGGCAGAGACAACTGTGTAGACCTTGAAAACACAGTAGGTTAATAAAACTCTCCTGAGAGTTCAATGAATGAGGATGAGATATCTTCTTCAATTGACTATTTAACAGTCTAGCTGCACCCAATTTCTTCCAGATTGACATTGTCTTTTTTTTTTAAATCAACATCTCTGTCAGTAAGTACATGGATCACAGTATTGTTCTAAAATAAAATTTTCTGTCACACTCCATCTTGGGAAATACAACAAAAGCCATCCTAAAAGCACAGCTTCTTCATATTCAGTCAAATAAGAAGCCAGAGCCAGTTTAATATTACAGGCAGAAACCTATCTTTCAATCTCAATTACCCAAAGGCATGGGGTCATTGGCCATCTTTAAAAAAAAAATAGGCCTGCACATAAGGGAGGCCATATCAGAAATAAGCTTGGAGACTTCCCAACTTCTTGAGGGGCAGAAACGAGTATTCTAGTGGGACATAAACATTCATTCCGTTTTGGAATCGATGTATTCTGTCTAGTGCCTAAAGCACTCTGTACCTATTAGTGTTAATAAGGTGTTTAGAGGTTTGTTGGGTTTGTCTTGCTGGTAAAGCCCCTTTATCAAACCAAATTTTACATGTAAAGCCAAAGACAAATAAAATCAAAAGCCAAGTACCTCTGTAGCCAACGGTGTACAAGTATTTTGGAGGTGGAAAGAATAAGGGCAAGGATGGAATCAAAATAGTGCTAGTGCACAAAAGGGGCTTGAAAAATATTTGTTAAAATAGGTAATGGCCTATCATTCCAGAAAAGCACAGACTGGATTGTTCTGAAGTCCCATGGCATATTTTCCTCAAATACACACAGCTTGTCCTTTCCTCTGGTGGCCTATTACAGCATTTTTGCCTTAGTCCTAGTCCTGGGAAGGAGGCTTTTGTAGCCAGGGGATAAATGGGGTGTTTGAGCCATGAGAAAGTGGAGATTTATCAAGTCTTTGATTCTTCCTACTCCTTAATTCATTTCTCCTAATCTCTTGGGTATTTTCCAAATACAGTCCCACCTGGCAAGCTGACCAAGGGTATTTGCTCCTGCCCATCCTCCCAACGACTGTATCTCATGCTCCCTTTTTAGAAAATCCACAATCAGTTGCTCAGCATTAAGCTCCTAAGAAGTTGCATCTTTTTCAGATTTTTATATTATTGCTGCAGTGAAATCGAATACATTTTTTTTTAAACTAGAAAGAGTTAACTTTCTTCCCTAAAACACTAAGGTACTTGATATGCTACATTTATTTTCAAGGACACAGGATTCTTAATATCCATTTTTTCATTGATTCATTCAACAAAAATTTATTGAGCGCCTACTCTGTGGGAAGCACTGTCCTTGACATTGGGGTATAACAATGAATAAGACAGATGAATTCTCTTCCTCCTGGCTGCTACCATTCCAGTACAGAAGGCAGATAAACATACAAACAAATAAAGAAACAAGAATAATAAAGAGCACAAGGGATATGGGTGTACTGAAGAAAATGAAACAGGGAGGAGTGGTGGAGATGAGACCAGGGAAGAGCGGCTATTTAGATGCCATACCCAGGGAAGTTCTACCTGAAGAGGTGACATCTGAGCTCTGAGACTCAGCTGGTGAGAGTGTTCCTTTGGGACTCAGTAGGAAGCCTTTGCCAGAAAATACTAACAAAATGAAGGAAGTTCATAAGCTATCTTACATATCTGCATTGATGTGGCTTAGGTTCTACTAAAAGCCCAACTTCATGGCAGTCAGCCACTTATATCTGACCAATTGCATAGAATGTCACGTCAAATAAATAATGAGTAATTAAGGTTTAGATTATTCAGAATAAGTTACTTGGGTTGACAAAAAAATCAGTAGTCAGTCTAATACTAACCCTCTGTAAATCTTTCAAGCAGACAAAATTTGGACTGGAGGCTGTTTTACTTTCCTTCTAGAACTCAGAATTCATTCTCTCTCTCTCTCTCTCTTTCTCTCTCCCCCCCCCCCCACACACACACATGCACCATGCCTAGACTCTTCATACCTCAGTTTAGCAATTCTGGACTTAACCAAGTAATTGAAAGTATCTGCCCTAAAAAGAATTTGAGGAGGACTCCTTTTAACCTCAAAGCAATTTCACCAGATGATCTGTTTTAAATCGAGTAAACCATCCATCACAAAATTCTTGAGACCAATTTAAGAATTCAACGAAATTTCTGGTGCCTAATAACACCCTTGCTCAGCTGCAGAGGCAAGCTAAGAAGATAATATGTGAAATAGAGCGATTCTGAAATCTTTGCATTTTTTGATTTGTGTTATGGTAAAATACAATGAAAGAATTGCTTCTGACCCTGTCAAGTGGAACCTCAAGGACAAAGATTTTATCGTTTCTTTTCCAGGAAAATTGATGTAACGATTCAATTTACTTTGGAGTGTCCAAGTGCTTCAGCAACTAAGATTACACACACACAAAAAGACTGATTTTTCATATAGATGTTATGTAATTATGTTCTAATTTGATAAAAAAAAAAGCTGATAAAAAAGTGGTGACCATTCTGAAATATTCCTTCGTGCCAATTACTCGTAATGCATTTATAAAGAAAAACTCTCAAGTACATTTCCTTTATGTAAGTCAGGTGTTGTGCGTCCATATTAGCATTCTCATCCTTATTCTTAAAAAAGAATTATAAATCCAGCATTTGTACAATTATACTCAGGTTATATTTCCATGTATTTTGAATTGGTCACATACAGTCTTCTGTTGTTGTAGTTTTCAGGTAAAGATCTCTGTCGCAGTTGGCATCCTCCCGCGTCCCTTCTATAATGACTATTTCTGAAAAGGGCCAGGCTTCCAGATGAAACACCTGTGACTCTGCTCCGAGTGCTCTCTGGCCCCAGATCACGCCTGGACTGCATGTGGGGCTGGCTAGAAATGCCATGGTATTGAAGCCCAGAGGCAGCTCTTGGCCCATGACAGAAAGGCACTGGTTGAAAACCACCCTATTCTTTCCCTTTTTCTAGACAACTCAGGCATGTTCTATACCATCTTCCAGAAATGCCTCTACCTCCCAGGTGAGATTGAACCCAGTTGCCCACTGCAGCAACATGATCATTGATGCACCCCCTAGTGGCTTTTCTTTCCTGCCCCTTTTCCTACCCTTCAGACCAGTAATTTTTGGGCTAACCTCTTAATTGAATTACCTGCATTCAAATTCTTGCCTCAGATTCTACTCTTAGGAATTCCACAACCTACATCTTAAATATGCAAAGGGACTGTTAATGCTAAAATATAGGTCCAGTGCAAAACTTTTTGCATTCTTATAACACCTAATTCTGTGCTTTGTCCATAATGCAGCACAGATGAAGATGATGATAGCATCTACCACTGTAGGAGCACACCCTCTCTCATGCGCTGTGCCAAGCTTTGTATCCTACTAACTCAACAGCTTTCTGAGGGCAACACTATTGAAGAAATAATAGACCTTGTTTGTTTCACTGTCAAGCCTCAGTTATTAGAATAGTATTTAAAACATCACTCATTAAATACCTGTCGCATAAACCCAACTGTGACTTAGAAATGTATGTACTGATAGTTCTGTAGCTTTAGATGGCAGAGCCCATCCAGAGTTCAAGTTTTGAACCGCAGGCTATATTAGAGGATGACTGAGATGAGGAGTCCACCTAATGAACATTTATTAGTTCTGGGCTTGCAGAGGGATTATGTAATATGTGAGAATTCTGACATAGTTATTGTCATACACAAGAAATCTGCATTTACTTGATTTTCATTGACTGGTTATGGCAATCATGATATTCTGCATCATTTCCTGCTTTCTCCATGCATCTCGGGGATAAGTAAACTCATGTGTCTGCCCTTGTATATGGAAGAGTATTCCAATGTTTAATTTGGTGAATAACCTATGCTGTGAGCTCTGACAAATCTCCATCTTGTCTAGAAATTTTCAAGTTAAAAATTAGGAAGGAATAATAACTAGCATGCCTGTGTTAGGGAAAGAAGTATATCTCCTTTACTATTGCTATTGTTATTAACATTAAAAAGATAACTTGGAGGGAGGATTAGCGGCAATACTTGTTTTCTGTTTCAGAATAAATTAGGAACATTCAGTACTTCAAAAACTTTTTTTCACTTACTAATGCACATTTTTGAGCTATGTGTACCAGACTTCTCTAGTAAGTTCATGATTTTGTTATTCCATTAACTGAAAACATTTATTTTTGTTGGATTACTGACTTGGAATTTTGTTTAAAAACAAAGCACAATAAAATCAGTAATTAAAAATAAAAACTTAAAGAAAACAAAACAATTGTTTTGGCACATCCAGAAACAATCATTGAAAAATGCATAGGTAAATGAGCGATTAAAAATGCTAATTTGAAGTCATTTGTAGAACAGGTCTTAGTGGTTATTAAAGTGATGCCCCTAAAGCCCTATGACATTTAATAAAAATACTAAACAGAAAAATAAATGCTAAATCAATTTCTCTTCAATATTTAAAATTTTAAAGGTTAATCTATTTTGGTGAACTACCTGTGACAGAGTGACATGTTGTAAATGGATAAACGGACTGCAGTAATAAGAACAGTAACTACATTACCTAATAGCTATATTTAAATAATGGCTCAGAGTTACATCGCATGGTGTATGTAATTAGCCATATGAGGAAAAATGCAGTGATAACTCCTATCGCAGACTTACATTACCTAAGATTTTTGTTGTGAAGCAAGCAAGTCTTTAAGACTCTTTGGAAGGCTTTAAAATCTTTGGTTGTTGAACATCCCATCTGCCCAATAGCTAAGAACTATCACTTATTTTCATATAAAAGCTTATGAGCCAAACATAAAAAATGAAACATACAGAAAGAATTTCTCCAGTTAATAAGATTTCATAAAATTTTAATTGTAAACAGATAATGGTTCTCCTAGTAAATAAAACTAGATACAAAAAGTATATTATCTAGCACAAGGTTATAGTTTTCATTAACACAGTAATTTATTCTGAAGAAAAGGTTCTTTAATTTCAAAGAAGTAAAAAAGTCATCAATTAAATAAAAACTTATGATAATCAGTTGACACCTAATATAACTAACCCTTTTTCTTGTCACAGGTAGATTATCTTCTACATGTATTCCAGGAAGTTAAGGAGAATGATGGAGTTTGCACATAGAACTTTTTCCATATTAGCAATTACTCATTTAAATTTACCTATTTTATAACTGACTCATTTGGCATTTAGATATTAAATATACAAATATCTCAGGATGGCCAATACTATAAAATGGTTGATTTATTAATATCTATCTATAGAGTCTTTAAAAATATTAAGACTATCCTAGGAAAAAGAGTTTTTTAGATTGTTCCTCTCAGCCAAGAGAGGAATTCTGAATAATAATTAGTATGGAAAATGAGATTCTTCTTTGAGCACTAGTGCAAAAAATGTTATACATTAAAATCTGGGGAAAAAAAGAGGTGGCATGTAGACAGACATAAAAAAAAAGAATATGCCTATGAGGGCTGCTCAAACTCAAAAGAAAGATTTTCACTGAGTTTAAAGAAGGGGGAGGAGAGCCTTTGATTAGCTTTGTAGGAAATTACATGTATAGGAGCACTCCATCACCCCCTTAGTTGTGATGCATTATTTTTTAAAACCTTTATTTACTTAAAAAGAATTTGCTTCTAGGATCTGTTCAACAGACAAAAAGTTAACTTTGATTTTTTTAAAAGTTGGCAAAGATGACCTCCCCGAAATACTCTCTAGATATTCCTTTTGAAGAAGCTATACTACATTTAGAAATAACAGTACACTTCACTTTAACACACAGAAGCTCAATTCTTACCACTTCTGAATTATCTTCTCTGTTCAAACTAAGGCAGTCATGTAGTTTGCACATTATGTTCACAGATAAATAGTTACAAAATATTATTTTACAGAAAGCACAGAGTCTGAGGAGAAAGAGGTAGTAGTTTTACCACAGGATTAATGCCTAACATATTATTACTGTAAGAGCAACAGGCTTGTATCCCTAATCTTCCAAGTCAGGTCCTTTCATCTGTTACTTAGCTGTGGGCCTGCCTAGGAGATGCTGTCACCACTGTAAGTGCAAGCAACCGTTTGCAGAAAACATGCTCTTAAAACAAGTTATGTATTTCCTAATTACCTCTCTGGAAGAAGAATTTTTTGCTAAAGCAGATTATTTTTCCCCCCTCAAATGTACACTGACACCAGACGAAAGGAAACAATCTCCTTGCACAGGAGTGAATGATCTAAGTCTCTCCATCTTGTGCACTGCCATTTTACCATTTACCTTTCTTTACATAGTTCAGTAGAGGGGAAATAACACAAGGCAATGAAAGGTGAAATCTACCTCAAAGGAACTTTGCCACACTGGGGCGAAAAGAAACTCCCTGTCAATACTGAAAACTGAAGACCAAACAGGCACAATAAGAAAAGTCTTCTGAGAAGAATTCATTTTTAAATGGCTTGTCCTTTTATTTCCTTTGTGGTGGGGAGGAGGATATGGAGCCAAGTGCTTTTGAAAGCCTAAATCTAATTATTCTGTGATTTCCGATTATTCCTGATGCTCCTTTTCCTACTCTAGTTTCATTACTTAGAGCCACATTTGTTTGGCTTTATTAAATCTGATAAATTAACCTACATGCTCTAAAATTACTTTTACTACTACTTAGTGGAAAAACATATTAAATTATTGTAAAAACAATAACTATGATATGGTATATAAGTGCATGCTTGTAAATGTGAAAATATATGCAATATATGTATTTTTCTGATTTTCTGGATTTCTAAATGCTTCAGTAGCAGATTTTCTTGAATTTTATTCTCAATCTGAAATATCAATTTATTGAAAATATATATGTGGTGCAAAAGGCAAAAAATTGGAGTTGGAATCTAATACCTATGAAGCACAATGGTTCCAAGGAACATTTGCTCATGTAATTATAGGAGCCCATAATGCCTACAGATCTTTGCAAGAGGAATCAAAGAGAGAGAGGCTGTAGGAGAGTGACTTGCTTGATCTCTTCCCCTATCTGTGTATACAAAGGCAAAATGTTTCTGTATGCCCACTCAAAAAAACAACAACAAAGTTTAGAGTGCAAAAGGGATGGGAACTAATAGTTGAAAAATTTGGATTCCATATTTCTCTATATTTCACACCCATGAAGTATGGAGTTTCTCTCTTTTACCCATTCTCTCTCTCTCTCCTGAAAGCAATGTTCCTAGTTTTATATAAATTCTGGAGGAAAATCCAGCACTTCCAAAATACAGCGCAAATATATTCACTTTTGTAGATCTCCATGGCCACCATCATTGCTCCTTAGACCATAGCAATAATCCCCTAGATGGTCTTCTTCACCGCTCTGCCCCAGCTTCCCATCCATTCCGTGCAACAGCAACTTAATTTAAAAAATTTAATAGTGGGCCTCCCAGGTGGCGCAGCGGTTAAGCGCTGCGCTGTGGAGCTGTCGGCAGCGGCGACGCGAGTTCGACGCCTGGCCAGGGAGAATCCCACATGGTGCGGCAGTCCCTTCCTGCCTTGCCCGCTGCTCCCCTCAGCAGGGTATTTCTGATCTGCCTGTTCTGCTCCCCGCTCTGTCTCTGGTGAACCCTCTCGCCGCCTCGCGTCTCTGGCCTGTACCCCAGCTTGTATGTATAAATAAAAAAAAAATAAATAAATCTTTAAAAAAAATTAATAGTATTTCTCATAACATTGTCTGAGTGATACCCTTCAATTGTTTCTCACTGCATTGAGAATATGTCAGTGCATTGCCATTTCCCACATAGCACCACCCCCACTCCCATCTCTCCTGTATTCTCCCTGTCTTTCCAGTTAGTTGTATTGGTCTTCTGTTTGTTCAACAAACAAACTCTCCCTTTGCAGTGCCTAGTGGCTGTTGTGTCCTCATCTCTTTAGCCAAGTCTTCTTGTAGACTGCTCCTATTCTTTCACTATTGCGCTTAGATACTTCCTTCTAAAGAATAACCTTCTCTGATAATTCTAAGGAAAGCTGTATTTTTATCCTACTCTTACCTGTTCTATAACCTTGTAAATTTCCATAAGCACTATTTTATTACTTGGTTTGTTCATGTTAGTATAGAACTCTCCAATTAGTATATAACCTCCAAGAGGTAGGAGTGATTGTAGGCTGCAGCCTTAAAGTCTAGGACAGTGTCACTCAATAAGCATTTATTAAACAAATAAACACAAAAGAAAAAAAGTGAGGCAAACAGGAAATCTAGCAGTCCACCCGAGTTTTCATATTTCATTTCACTTTGTAATCTATTTAAAAATAATAACAACCTACAGCAAACACTGTTACTGCATGTGTATCTATGAGAGGTGACTGATTTATAAGAATAAGCACCTTATTAATAAACACTAGAAAGCTATATCCTTTTTTGAAAAGCTTTATTTATGGTAGTATGTCAGTATTTTCTACCTTGACATTTTCTATCAAGTTCAAGTATGTTTTGGAACTTAGCTCTATTTATCATTTTGTAATGCTGGGTAAGAAGTAAATGAGGACATTTTCCCCTGGGGCTATGTATAGAGCCTTTGTGGACAGTCTTTGTGAACTACCACTTTTGGGTTGCATTGAGAACAGTAAAACCCAAGTGATGGATACTTCCAAGGCTGCCAGTTGCTCAGGTGAACAGACTGGGCAGCAATGCTGACTTCAAGCAGAATCACTTGATAACACTTTTAGTATGAAGTATAAAGAAGCCAAGACCTCTTTTTAGCATTTCTGAGCTCTTCCAGTCAGTTTTTGAGTAACTTAAAAAGGTATCTTTCTATTTTATTTCTACTCCTTGCAAACATGACTTCATTCTAGTATTTCTAGTTCAAAAGAGGGAAAATTTTTTATGGCAGTATGTTTAACTAGTTTCTGTCAAAACTTAAAGGCATGAAAGGCATGGAATTCTAGATAAATATTTATTATGTGCTCACATCATATGAGAGGTCACATACTCACATTTTTCACTCAGTAGAAATGAAAAAAGGTAAAATTTATCAGTGACAATTCTATTAGAATATTTACCTTTTTGTGTCTGTCTTCTTGATACTCAAATGAATGAGTCTCTTAAAAGTATAGATTCTGGCATCCCACCTGCAGACTATGATTCAGTAGGTCTACGGTGGATTTCAGGAATCTGTATTTTAAATAAATTCTGCAGGTGATTTGGATGCTGATGGAAATAGGAACACATGCTGAAAGATGCTGCTTTCATCCTCCATAGCAGAAGGATTTCTTTTTAGCATTTTTTATGTCTCTTTCAACACTTTGCACATTACCTTGCATCTTATAGGTATCAATAAATTTTCACTGAATGAATTGAACATGAGAATAGAAAGTTTATTTTATAACATAATGAGACATCTAATGGAATATTCTCATTGGTATAATATATCTTTTGAATAGTAATATTAGCTAATACTTGTTTTTTTTAAAGGTACATTAAAGTGATATGTTTATGTTTAAGGACTTTATGTGGATACAGTGAAATTGGATATTTTAATGACATTCATGTGGGTAGCAGCAGGTGAACAATAGGAAAGAGCCCTTGACTACTAGATCATTTTATGCAATTCCATTAAATGGTTTAAAATAAAGTTCTGACTGTTGTCTACTGAACTCTCAACCCCAAATATATTTAATAAAACAAATTTGATTTGTTTTAAAAGCATTATTGTATCTCAAATTACTGAAGTAAGACAGTCCTTTTCTCCCTTAATGCATGGTGAAAAGATTCTTAAGAATCAAAGGCAAGCTCAAAATATTCAAATTGAACACGATCTATTGCAAAGTAAGAGGTGACTTTTAAAATAAGTTTTAAAAGAAAACAAAGGAATAGTGGATGGGAAAAAAGAAACCATAAACTATCTCTAAAACAGTGTTTAGACTATAAATTATTGCTATGCCTGAAAAATCTTACCACCAAATGCAAGGAGCCTACTAAGGAACATACAGGATGACTAGCGCAATATTGACTGTGGACATACAATATATTGATTGTGGACTGTGATCTAGGATCGGGTATAAGGTCATGGTTATTATGAAAGATGAAAATGGAGATTTAAGTGTTTGTAGAGGGAAAACTGAACTGTATCAGTAAGAATAGGAGAAACAGCATTAAAGGACAGGATGTAAAATAAGGAGATATAAATTCAAGATCCAGTGATGTGACCTTGGCCAAGTCACTTTGAAAAAGTCTCAGTTTTCTTATTTGAGGTATGCAATCGTACTGATTTACAGACTTATTCTGAGGACACAATATAATCTAGGTACAAGTGTCTTGTACATGGTTGACTGTTATTATTTGGATTACCATTACTGAGGCACAGCAATACAATTGTAAACAATGAGATGGAACTTGACAGAGACCTACATTTGCCATTCTATCCAGTTTTACCAGTCTGCTCAAAATTTATCTCCTTGCTGATCACTTCACAAATTTATTCTGGGAAGGTGAATCACAACTATTAATTTACCAACAATAAGAAATCACTTGAAATTATACTTAAGACAATGTGGCTTCTCAAACATTCTTTACAATGAGTTAACTAGAACTCAAAGAAATGGAAAAATCTATACCCCTTCTTATCCTTCCTAATTATCATCGATATCATAAGGAATTTGCAGTAAGTATACAGACAAACAATATCCTGTCCCAGCACAGGCTAAAAATATAGTCATTAAAATGCATCCAATTCTATTTTCTTACATTTTGCCAATTTGTCTTTCATTCTGCTTGTGGGTTTTCATTTTGACTTGCCTATCCTTTTGCAAAGTGGAAGGTAGCGTTTAAAAGTTTAAAATCTGTGATTCATTCCAGGTTATATGTAGCTTTGACCATTGTATTTATTTCCATTTAAGAAATAAAAAAAGGAGGGGATTATAGGAAAGGATGTGAATTCTTACCCCACATACAAACAGCTTTATACATGAATCATAGATAAGAACACCGGAGACAGCCTTGAGGTAAGGTGAGGATTATGGCTATTCTTCAATGGAAGAAACAGTTACTGTGCTACCATGTAAAACATACCCCCAAACCCTTCACCTATGGCCCGTCTTTTAAAAGTCATCACAGGAGTTACATTGTAAGAGCTGTCTTTTGTGGTATCAGAAATTCTTTTCCCTATAATTGACTCACACTTTTCTTACTTCCATAACAAATCTAGGCTTTGGGAAAAAGATCATTTTCATCTTAGAATAATAATAATCTGAATGTGAGGTTTGAGCAAAAATGTCAACTCAATAATAACATTAAGAATATATAATACACAGATTTCAAAGAGAACAATTTTAATCATCTTTGATTGTCATCCAGTACATTAAATGAGCATTTTTAGATATTAAATGATTATGTTTTCTTAATTTCAAAGTAGTCAATATGACAGAATAAGGAAACATGATATTGTGATATTAAAAAATACTTTGAAATTACTATCCATACTAGTTATTAAAACATTCAGTTAAGTCTTAAACCAAAAAGTTTTTTTTTTTTTTTAACTGGGTACATGCTCCCACTGTGAAGAATTGTCTTGTGGTCCTTTTTCCTATTGTGTTTCCTTAATTTTATTTTCTTCTCATTCTTTCACTGTGCATCTCTACTCTGCAGACTGGCTCTGGTTACCAGATCTGCTATGAAGCCCCTCCGATATTTACTGTGGGTAGCAGAGTAAGGGGACCCCACTCATTGCACTGACTTCATTTCAGACAGACACCTGACTTTAGGAGGCCCCCACACTGGCATCTCTTACTATGCATTGTATTTTCCATGAATGTATGAGAATGCAAGAAGAATGACTGTCCTACTTATACACATAATTCATTAACACATACTTTCATGTAGTTTGAAAAATACAAAGTCATGTTAAAAAAAGGTAGGTGCCGAATGTTAGCCTAAAACAGTATTCTTGTGATAGGAAATAAAATCAGTGTTCTGAAATGTGGACTTTGAGGCAGGTGGGATGTGAAATGAGTTGTTCTAAGGAAGTTACCATTGCCATTTACCTACAGAACAGGAGATCAACATAATGTTTTTTTTTTTTGTTTTATTGCTTATTTTTAGATAAGCAGTGCTATTTAAAATAAAAGTGATATTTTTATATATTACTTAGACGTATGATTCTTAATAGAAGGTGCAAAGTATGTCTACACTGGACTTTTTGGTTGTTATTCCAAAATCAAGGACTCCTAAGAATTGATTTGAAAGGAATCACTGTCCTTTTTACATTGGCAGGACACTATAGTAATGGAATGTAAATATTACTGACTTGTCTTAGCTTTTCTATATAAACTAAAGCAAACAAACAATGTTCTTTATTCTAAAACTGACTTTAAATTAAAAGACGCTCTCTCACTCTCCCTTCTCTTTCCTCCAAATAGATACATTCAGAAGATATGCACGGTTCATATATATATATATGAAAAAGATAAGAATATAAATAATGGATGAGGGGGTATATATAAAGATAAAAAGGTGCTCACCAGGATGGCTTGGGTTGCACTGGGCCCATGGGTGGACTTTGATGAAATATTGGAATGTCTACTTTATCTGTACAGAATGAAAACCATGGACCCAATGGCCCAGGTAAATGAGTACAAAACATAAAACATCAGGGGTAGATATGATATGGCTTATATGAAGTCTATGGCTTTGTCATAGAGTGTAGCAGAACAGTACCCTTTGTCGATAGTTACTGTGATATTTTGCTGCTTCTTCTGTCAGTCACACACACAGGAACACTGATGTTGTTCAACAAGTATAGGGGTAAGGAAGGGCCAGTGGACTTCGAACTATTACTTTAAGTTCTGGCCACCTGGAGCTCCTGGGGCTAATGGTGAAATAGAAGTGATGCAGTGATAAAAGGATATGTATCTCTTCCTATTCTACCAGACCCTCTAGATTTAACAACCTTGTTTTCTTACATTCCAAGGAAATAAAGAACATCCTGAGAAGACAGCATTACAATTGCTGACCCCGAGGTGACAGCAAAGCACGCTGGCACCATCCTGAATCTCCCCCAAATTTCCGGATGCCTTATCATAAGGACAGACATGCTAACCCCTGTCCACGTAACCCCTGCTACGCCTTTATAACTCTGGATAATACCCCTGCCCTCTGCCAAGGAGCAGGACAGTGATCTTTCAGACGCGAATCTGCTGTCCTCCCCAATTTGTTGACAAATTAAGCTACTTTCCTTCTCCTCAAACTCTGTTTCCTTTTATTGGCCAAGAGAATCGAGACCGGAGTTTGGTATCAATGGTGACGGAAGACACAAGCGGCAGGTGTAGTGGTGGACACACATCTGGCCACTTGAGAATGTACCACAAAAGTTTAAAAAATTTGGGCCTCCCTGGTGGCGCAACAGGTTAAGTCTCAGCCTATGAAGTTGCCCGCAGCCACTGCAGCATGAGTTCAATTTCCGGTCAGGGAGATTCCCACATGGCACAGCAGACCTCTCCTGTTCCCCTCAGCAGTGTACTTCAGTCGATCCACCTGTTCTGCTCCCCACTCTGTCTCTGGTGAATCCTCTCAAACCCCCCCCCCCACACCTCTGGCCTACACCCCAGTTCTTGTATGAATAAATAAAACTTAAAAAAAAAAGTTTCAAAATTTCTTGGAAGAGGTTTCAACTCAACAGCTGCCCTCGACTTCATGATTCATCTTAAGAGAATGCCCAAGGAGTGAGCTGCAGTCTGGGGCTTGGAAATCATATATATACAAATCAAGTATTACATCAAGATAGATATGAAAGTTATAGCACAATGAGAAAACACCAGTGCGGTTGCATTGAGGGTGCCATGGCTCAAATAAAAACTACCAGTTTAATAAAAAAATGGTTTTCATTGGTAATGGAACACTTTCTGGAGTGATTATTAGGAAACTTGAAGAAAGTCTGAAGTTTGAAGAAAGAAGGTTTGGCTTAAAAACATTATATATCCTAGTGCTTTGGAAGTAATGATAAAATGAAAGTCATATCAAAGAGATATTACGTTTTTGGAACAATTTTGTAAGATGTAAATACGTGAGCTGAAATAATGGGCCATTTTCCTCTTGCCAGAAAGAAGAATGTTAGTTAACACATCTGAACAGAAATGTTGGCACCAATTTGTCCAATAGGTTCACAAGCTCTCATTCTACAGATCAGACCAAACTGGGGAGGAAGCAATGGAAGGAAGGCTGAGATTACATCACCATAGCAACCTGAGAGGGTGGGGGAAGGCAGGAAAGCACATACCACATGCAAATCAATTAGGAAAACTATTTGCACGCTCAAGAAGTCCTGGGGAATCTAAGTGGGGCTGTAGATACTGCTCGAGATAAGAACCAAGTAACACACAGAAACTTAATTGGGAATTCTCCTTTCAATTTGTAACACTCAGTCATATTGTTGACACTGTAGTTCATACCAGCCACTTTCTTGAATGCCATCTGCTCCAAAGAAATCTTTCTTATGTTATTACTGTATGATAGCCATTTTTAAAAAAGAGTTGCACTGACAATTCCTTTTTAGTGCCATTTAACTGCACTATTGAATGGGTTTAAAAAAGAAGTTGATTTTTCAAATGCAGTATTTTTTATAATCTCTCATGAAGGCATCGTGTAGCTTCAGTGTTTATATAATTGTCTATTCTATACTCTTAAATCTTTCAAATTCTTAATAGCTGAAAAAGTCAAAGTATAAGTTCTTTCCTAAGATTTATTTACTTTATGTGGCAAGAGTATTCCATTTATTGTTGAGTGGGGTCAAAAAAGTTTGTCAGACACTTTAATTTAATATTTATTTCTTCTAAAACGATTCCCAGAGGCCGAGAATCCTCTTACATATGCTTGCTGCTGCTCTTTTGCTTTCTGGCTAACCGTCCCTTCTCCCTTGGACCACCTTCTACCTTGGCAGATCTAACAAGTATACTTTTGTCCTACTTTTCATGAATTGAAAACTATTGATCACTCCTCCACGTTCGAAGAATGACTGATGTGTTACACAAAGGCCTCTATGTAGGTGAAGACTGGAGATGTGCTAAGCAACCCAATATTTTTACAATACAGTGATCTGCTTGTGGAATTTTCTGAAAACATTTCCAAGGGACAAGACACGAGAGAGCTCATTCCTGCTTCCTACTGACTTGTGATCTAACATTGCAACAGTAAACCCCATGTGTAAATATAGGGTGGAGGGGTGACAAGACCACTTTTCTAAATATTTACAATGGTAAACGCTTCAGGTTATAAATGACAAGAAACAAGCTGATCAACTTTCCTCACCATCAACTTATTTTAACACTTTTTTTTATTATATTAAGCAAATTAGTGGTATAAAGAAACTCAAGGAGGACCCAAAATTAGATAAAAAAGTTAATCACTGAAAACAATGATGGTTACGAAAACGAGCTGAGAAAAGACACACTGGCCAACATTAGCATAGGAAAATGGTTCTTAAATGAAAAAAATGTCAAGATAAAACTTGGGTAACAAATAACTCCTATTATTAAGTAAAAATCCCACATTCTCATTTATAAACACAAAAGGGTGTGAATTAACGCGGTGATAAAATCTTATTATACAATGTGTGAAACATTCAATATACATCTGAAATCATAAAGAGGCTGAGATGCTCAGTCACCAATTGGTGAAACAGGGATGCAAATCAGCCCCATCTTACTGAATCTATTGTATGCAGTGATTCTCTGAGAATAGAATAAAGAGCTCAAAAGCCTGTGCTAGACTGATTTTTGTCTTCTGGGAAACTCCACTTAACAGCTCTGAATATCATTAAAAGCCTCTGAGACAGTCATTCAAGAGCTGCTGCTGTAGGTTGATGTGGGAGTTTTCCAAAATGCACACACAGAAAGACGGTTCATGGTCACAGATCTTTCTGAAGAATAAATCCAGTGGTCAAAACATCAAAAAGCTTACTCTGTCCTCCAACAGCATGTCTTGTTTGTCCGTTCTACTCATGAGATGGACTTTTATCATCACATAATAATACTGTACGTTCTTTGAAGGTAGAAATAGTACCTGTATTTCCCTCCTAACCGGTGGCATCTTGTGTATTTCTGAGCAAATGGCATTTATGCAATAAATACAAGTTGAATTCAGTTACAGTATGAGATCACGTACGTGTCCCCATCAGCAGAACCACACACACTGCTCACTGACAATATTGAGATTATAGGGGTCACCAGCAGCACTCTACCTAATGGTGTACTGACTGACAGAGTAGAAAATCAAATCAAGAAGGCCAGCATGACCTTTGAGTCGAGCAGACAGGGTGTGCACTCAGTGTAGCAACAAGGTCAAGATGAAAGTGACAAATGTCCAACCTTCCAGTACATGACTAGAGACGTGAACTGACCACATCTGATCATCTGTGCAATTTCATCATCATCATCTGTGAGTAATACTTTGCTAATAGTAAACAATGAGAGCAGAGCACAAATAATAGTTCCAAACTGCAGCAAATTTACCAGTTTGAAGAAGTGCACTTGACAACAGGCTTCTGGTGGATTATGCAAGACTGAGGATTAGACATGAAAACAACTGCTTTATGGTGACCCAAAATGGGATTAACATAAGCCGGATGAGTGTTAGAAATTCTTTAAAGAACCCAGTGAAGTACCATTCAAAATGATACAGCCAAGCTGTTAAAAAAAAAAAAAATCCTGGGAAAACAGAGAAGCTGAAATGAATCTGGTTATCAGTAATCAAGAAATGGGACAGCTCATACTGAGAAAAACTATGTGGGAAAACATGATTCTAGCCATCAAAGTCACTGTTTCTATGACTCTACGGTGAAAAGGGTTGTTAGTCACTTATCTGTCTTTTAGCCAAAATCCATCTTCACAAACAGTAGTCAGAACCAGCATATTATCTTTAAATACGAAAGACAAAAATAAGTACACTTTATGTAAATATGTGTTCAAATGATTCTTACCTTTAAAAATAGCTTCACTTTCAGCTATTGAAAAGCTCCTTTAATTCTAAGAGAGATAGTGAGTAGGTGACTAAGGCACTGCAATTTACATCTGCTTAGTGCTGATATATTAGTCTAATCCCCAGAGGGCTTCCAACCTGGCTTCCTCCATATGCTACCCATATGTTATATATCTAAACATATCTTCTAGAAAACAGCCATGTGTTTCACTTGCACACCTGAGTAATAGTGGCCCTCTATTATCTCTTCTATAGATTTTGAAATACTTACAGGAATTAAATACGAAAAGAATTATTTTAAAATCAGTTGAATGTAATCCTGATTATAAATAATACTTTATTTTTAGGACCTACAAACTTCTATAATAATAAAATTATTAAATTCAAACATAAAGATAATGTTACTATTTACATTTGGGTCAAAAGAACTTAGTATGAATTTTAATGCATCATTCCAACCAATATTCCTGGGTATATTCTGGAAGTGCAGGACTTTTTCCTATTAACGAATGAGGGCTGGATAAAAATCATCATTTGCCATCATCAACCTCGTGATATCAAGAGCAGTTTATATTTACTGAGTATAGACTATATGCCAGGCACTATGCATAGTGTAACCAGGCAGAGTCCAAAGTCCCGTAACGGTGGTGCCCCTTGGAGGGGTTTTGCTTATGAGAATGAATAGCCCCAGGGAAAATGCTAAGTTCTACAGTTTGGGGTGGAGATTCTTATAAGAAATGAAAGGGAGTAGGATGGAGAGTCAAAAGAGGCACAAGGAACAGAGAGACATGTAAAGAAGCCGCACTGGCCTGGACTGATTGAAACAGATGTGGGTGAGAGACCCATGGGGAGGTGACAAAGGCAACGTTGATCTTGATTTTGATTTTGTTCTTTTCCTCCCAAAATTGTCTGGCTGTTTCTGACCCTTTTCTGCGGGTCCCTGTCAAAAGGCATTTTAGACTTGTGGCAGGCTTTCGGGCCTTGCCTTGGGCCAATCCCATTTGGGTGGACTTTTGCCTACGAGGTGATGGGTAACTTTGGGTGCTTAGTATAGAAACTATATTCTTTGTCTTTTCTGTATTATCACACTAATTGTATTAAAGTTTCTTTTCCACTTAAGGTCTTATATGTTTTGTCCTGATGTGGCGGATGGCAGAAGCTATTTAGAACGGGCAGGTTTGGGGGTTCTGGGGGTGCCCCTCTTCCTGCCCTGTAACAATAGGACATATATGAAGTTTCTCATTTTTGCCTACATGTAAAATATAGGGAAAATGTGCAATGATGATGTTTATAGATACATTATTTTCAGGTTGAATTCACTCTAACTTCCAATTATTACAATGGGGACTTCTGCACATCTAAGACCTTGACTGTCCTAGTGCTGCTAGAGCTTGCAATATGAGAAATAAATCAATGACTTAACTCTCATTTTCTCTCTGTCTTTTCCTCCATTTTCTTTCTTCTTCTAGCCTTGTAACTAGCATAATAACTTTCCTAGACTTAGACCACAGACCGGGAAGGAATACACTGATCTGGTTTCAATGAATGTCTCTCAGTGAGTAACCACAGCCATAAAGTATGTATATAGATAATTTTTCAGTTCAAGCTGTTTTATAGAAGGAAATATAGAGTCAGCCTCTAGCCTTGGTAGATTTCTAGCACTGCAAGTCTGATATGGGGAGGGTCATCCTGTTTGTACTATTTCCTTTTTCCACTCACATAAAATTGTATGGAATAATTCTATTGATATTCAATAATCCTATTGAATAATTCTATTGATATCGATATTGAATTCTACTGATAAAATAATATGCAATTATTTCATTCTTACTCTAGCAAATATTTAAAAAAACAGGATATTCTCTGCTTGTCTTTCAAAGTTATCCACCAACTGTTTCCATGTAGTTCTGTGTGTTCTTTCTCAAGGCCGGCAGATAAGAACTTGGAAAAAGGTAGGAGAACTTAATCAACCTAGACTAGGCTGATGCAATGAACATTTATTTAATGTTCGCCATGTGTTAGATACTATACTAGCTACTTTACAATGATATCCCATTTAATTTTCACAAACCTATGAAATAGGAAACACTATTATTCCCATTTATTGGATAATGAAATTGAGGCTCAGAAACATTAAATAACTTGCTTAAAGTTACAAAAACTAGCAAATGTCAGAGCTATCCTTTGAAACCAGGCAGTCCAACTCCAAAATCCAAACTATTGCTTCTGACAAAATGCAATTTTATAATAAAATTTCATTCATTCATCTGTGGGATACTCACTATATTTTCAGACAGTATATCATTATACAAAGAGTAATTAGGCCTGATCCCAACTCTTAAGTACTGTATTTTGGTGGAGAAAGCAATATAGATTTCTAGTGAAGAAAACCAAGCAAATGAAAAGTGATAGGGACACCCATGCAGGGAGAAGCAAATAGACCTATAAGAAGCAGGAAAACTTGCTAAGTCAGGATGCTGATCTTAAGGGACATCTAAAAAGATGGAGAAACTTTAGTGTAAGGAGAAGGTTACTTCTCTGCAGTATTTGCTAATATATGGGGAGGGTAGGTTTCACAGCCGGTTTGAGAAAATGGAGTAGTTGGAGAGTATATGCAGCAGAGGAGCCCAAACTTATCTGGAGGAATACTGGAGCCATTCTGGGAAGCACCTTAAATGCTAAGAAGTTAGGTTGTTTCCTGTTGACAAAGGATTTTAAAGTAGGAAGGCAGACACAATTGGATTTGCATTTTAAAAGGCAGGGGTTCTCAAACGTGGCTACACATTACAATCATCCTGGGATCTTTTAAAGAAATACTGGAGCCCAGAGAATCAAATTAAATTAATTTGAGGGAGGGCCTGGGCATCAGTATTTTTAAAAGCCCCCTAGATGATTCAAATATGCAGCTGAGGCTGAGAACGGCAGCTTCTCGGCTTCTAATGCCTAATTTATGAAATACAAAATGTACTTTTATTAAAGAGTTGTCGCACAAACAGCAAAACATAACTAACAGTTAAGAAGATTTCACCTAATGGATTATTCTAAAAAATGTCTCAAGCAAAAGTATGTTAAGTCAGGTGAAAAATGAAAGCAAAAAATTGCTTTTGCTTGTGACTACATGCATAAGGCCAGGGTTTGTTGGCAAGACACATGCCCGAACACTGAAGGGTTAAGTTACAGCAGTAGATGTTGAAACTGGATGGAAAAGTTATATTTATAGGAGTAGAAAGAAAGCCACTCATCTTAAAAACCCTCCTTTCTTAAAATTCCATGGTTTTCTAACAATGCATCCAGGGTGACAATAGCTAAAAATCAATTGTATCCTTCCACTGTTCTGCAGAATCATGACTAAATTCTGCCAGGGCAATTGCAGAGCAGTCTCAGCTGAGGCGCATAATGGAAATATCTGCAGTAGTGAAAGTTATTCCAGCTCTGAGGTAGAAAGATGGATGCTCTGTAGTTTCTTCATATATGAAGCCACTAGGGACCTGGCTGCAAGCATGTATTTTTATAGACACCGCAGCTAATGTAAAAGTCCATGCAAACTTTAGTGCTTGGGTACATTAAATAGATTTGGGATACTTCCCCAGAGAGTTTTAGTTCCGTTATCACTAGACATGGTGGCTGAGGACGGCTATAATCCTGATCCCATGTTAGAGATACAGAAACTCTTTGCTGTCTTCAAGTTAGCACTTACGTTTCAAAAGATAAGAAGATCCTTTCAGTATCCAGAAGACTAAAGAATTCGATGAGAATCTAATTCAGCATCTTACAGATTCTTCTCCCCCAACAGAGCTCTAGTGGCGGTATATAGCTAAGTTATTTCAGCTGTTAGAAGAGAGGAAGGACGAATTTGTAGGATTCCATGTCGTGACTGAAAAGTCTGTCAGAGAACTACCACCACTGGCCCTTGCTGGTTTGGCCTCCTGGCTCTCAAAAGGTGAAAGGTGAAAATGTCTGCTGCCTACTTGAGGGTGCACAGTTATCCCCGGATGTGGCTTCTGTCTCTTGGCGCTGAACTAGACCCTGGATATAGAGAACACTAAGATGCCCTCAACTAGACCCTTCCACACCACCAAACTTCCTCAAACATATCAGGCAGGCAAAAGGAAAACACAAGATGCGACCTCTTGGACAGTTCAGCAGAGGTAGAGCCTATGGACATTCAAGGCTTATCGGGGGCAGCTTCCGCAGTCATTTTCCCTTCAGCACCAGCATTCCTCCACTAGCAATTTCAGAACACCACCGACTTTGCCAAGGGCACTTCTGTCACAGTTCCTCAGTCACCCCTTTCTTTCCATCCATACTTTCACAGTTCTGGTTTGGAACCCTAGCTTTTATTATTATTATTTTAAAGATTTATTTATTGATGCATACACGCTGGGGTGCAGGCCAGATGTGTGGGGCGGTGACAGGGTTCACCAGAGACAGAGTGGGGAGCAAACGGACAGATCGACTGAAATACACTGCTGAGGGGAGCAGTGGGTGAGGCAGGAGAGGTCTGCTACGCCATGTGGGAATCTCCCCGGCTGGACATCAAACTCTTGCCGCAGCTGCCGACAGCTCCACAGAGCTGTGCTTAACCTGTTGCGCCACCAGGGAGGACCCTAGCTTTTATTTATTTATTTAATTTATTTTTAAAAATTTATTTATTTATGCATACAAGCTGGGGTACAGGCCTGCGGCATGGGGCGGCAAGTAGGTCCACCAGAGACAGAATAGGGAGCAGAACAGGCAGGTAGAGAGAAATACACTGCTGAGGGGAGCAGCAGGCAAGGCAGGAGAGGTCTGCTGTGCCATGTGGGAATCTCCCCGGCCAGGTGTCCAACTTGTGTCACTGCCGCCCACAACTCCATAGTGCAGTGCTTAACCGCTGTGCCACCAGGAGGCGCCCCCAGCTTTTATTTTTTAACCCAATTCAGTGCAATCATTCTGGTTAATCTTCCTGTCTCCAGCACATCTTCTTCCCACTCTATCCTCTACTCTGGTGACCAGTAAAGCATGGCTAAGGGCCAGATTCACCTACTGCTCGGCCTATATATAAAGTTTAATGGGAACATAAACACACCCACTCATTTATGTATGATTCATGGCTGATTTCATGCTACAAAGTGAAAGAGATCATATGATCCACAAGACCGAAATTATTTACTAGCTGGCCCTTGGCAGAAAAAAGTTCTGCTACACGATCATCAGGATGATTTTGATCAAAAGTATAAATCTGATCATACTGCTACGATGCTTAAGAGATGTTTGCGACTGCCTTTGGTGGTGAGAAACCAAACTGTGACTGCCAAATGTAGTATTTCTGACCATCCTAAGAAAACCCTGATCTTGAAAGTACCAGGCATATTAACTCAGCTTTGTCCTCTGTGCCTATGCTGGGCGTTTTGCACAAAATGTCCTTGATCTGCAGATTTTTTTGGGTTGGTTTTTTTGCATTACATTTTTTAAAGTTGTCTCTCTTTTTAAGAATTGAGGTCACATTGATTTATAACGCTACATATGTTTTAGGGGTATTGTTTCCCACCTCTTTAGATATGCTATACAACACTCCCACCTGAAGAAATTCTATTCATCCTCCCAGGATCACATGAAGCGCCATCTTTACCAAGTAGCCTTCCTTGGCAACTCCCAACAGTCAGATCCCCCCTAAACATCTTTCTTTCCATAGGACTTTGTATATTTTTCCACTTTTCTTTTATCACTCTGTATTTCATTCATTTACCTATCTATAGATCTCGTTACCTTGTTGAAATCACAGGGAACTAGCTTAAATATATGACAGTATATGAAATGAATATAATGGAGATTGTCATGTCTTTATTTATAGTGAAACTGCTGTTATATCAAAACGATATGAAAATTTCTCCTAGTTGTCGGTCTTGGAGATGTCTGCCTAAGATAATAGTATCACTTTATATTCATGCAAGAAAAGTGGTTTGCAGTTATATCTCATTTTAAGTTAAATTAAAAAACCCTAGCTTTATCACTAAGCTTATTCTAAAGGAATTTTAATCCTTTCCAAAAATTAAATTCACCCTTAAAGAAAAATGATGGTAGATGTTAAATATTTTATAGCAGGTTTTGATATAATTAAAAAATAAATTTAAAAAATATTTTGAGTTATTGCAGCTATCTTAAAATAAATACTGTTAAAATAAATACTGTTAGGATATTAATTTTGATGGGAATGTTACACGGTCTTGGCCGCATTCTTTTAATCAATTAAATGACACCGAGTAAAGGCTGGAATATTCAGTAAGTGGCTATCCACATTAAAAAATGGATTCAGAATTCATCTGTATGACAGATCTAACTATAAAAAAACTGAAACTTTTAAGGAAAATAATATTTATATATTTCGAATAGGGAATGCCTATAAAAGGAAAAAAATGGAACAAAAAACAAAGTAAAAGACGGTAACTTCAAATACATTAATATATAAACCTTGTTCATGAAAATACCATAAACAAAGAAAGTCAAATCAGGCCATAGATTTGGACAAGATACTTTCAAAACATATAACTGACAAAAAATTAACAGTTAATTGCCTAAGGATGACTATAAGTCAATAAGGTAAAAGCAATCTTCTAAACAGACAGAAAAAGAGATTTAACCAGGGGATTTAAAATAAGATGAAATATGAAGATCCACTAAGCACTAAAAACTCTCTACCTCATCACATGAAGTAAAAGCAAATTAAAACAAAATGAACTATTATTTCATAACAATTATATTAGTGGACATTAAAAAAGTCTGGCAACATCAAGTGTTTACAAAGATAAGGAGCAAAGAGAAATCTTACAACTGAAAGTGGGAGTTAAATTAGTACCACATTGGAGTGCAAACTGGTGATATCCAGTGAAATTAAAGATGCACTCCTACATTTATTCTCAGACACAAAGAGATAATACGCAAGGACATTCTGAAGTATTATTTATAATAGAAAAGTGAAAAGTCACCTAAATGGCCTTCAGCTGGAGAATGGAAAATTAAGTTAGGATGTCATGGAATGGCAAAAACGAATGAATTAAGGACACAAATAAAAAAAGAAATTAAAAAAAAACCATGGGTAAGTTTCAAAAGCATAATGTTAAATAACAAGAAACAGAAAATATAAATAGTAAAGTATCATTTATATGAAATTAAAAAAAAACCTGCAAAAAAAGATTGACACTATTCTTAAATAGATATAAATAAATCAAAAGAATTATAATGACCAAAATTACGAAAGTGATTACTCTTAGAGTGGTGTGAGGGGAATGTAGTTTAGACACTTTAACTGTATCTATAATCATTTCTTTTTAAACCCAAGGTATGCTGAATAAAAGAATATAATTCTTTTGTTCAGAAATTTCTTTCATTTTATTTCTTTTTTGCTTATTAAATTTAAGTTGAATGAAATACTTCTTAGAAAAAATTTATACTACACTATCTCACTTCAATAAAATTATTTCAATGTATGCATGGCTCTGTCTAACCTACCTGTGTATATGTACAGAAAGGCCTCTGGAATAATGTTTATAAAATGTATTTCAGGTATCTGGGGTGTGTGTGCGTGCGTAGGGGATCTGTTGTCTTCTTTCTAGTATATGTCTATATTTATTAAATTTTTAAATAATTACGATGTAACCTCATTCTGCCTCTATAGTACCTATCAGATTTTCTAAAAATAGGCATAGACTACACCTTTTCTATAATAAGTACCTATTATACTTATTTTTAAAAAGGGAGTGGGTAGCAGAGGACTTAGAAGCAGTGGGTGACAATGAGAAGACAATGCCTTTTGAAGGAAGTTGTGACAAGCACCTCACAATAATAAATCTAACAGGCAGGCATGTTCCACTCCCTGGCAATAAACTGGCAAGCTTCTAAACTATTCAGATGGTATTATCAGTTCTAGAACTAGACTTTACCTTAAAGTTTGACAGTCTAACACTTTCCCATTTACAAGCAAGACCATGGAGAGATTAACTTCATCAATCAGTTTCATCAGTTTGGTTAGTGGGAGGATTGAGACAGCTGGGTCTGAGCTGTCACAACCCCAGACCAGCGCATAATTAAGAGGCGTTCTCATGCATGATATCCAACATTCTAGCATTACTACCTTTATCACTCTTACTGAATTGTGGATCATATAGAGATATCTTGAAACTTTCATTAGGAACAGAAGTCCCTGGCTATATTTTTGTATTTGAGATGAATCTGTATTATCAAAGTCCTTATAATGATGAATCGGATGAAAATAGTAAGGTGCACAACTGTGCATATAATATAGTGCCTTATGGTAAAGAATGTAGGGGGGAAAAGAACATTGCATTTGTTTGGCTTGCATGTGTATGCAGATGACTGTAAAGGGTACATGAGAAGAGTGGTAAGCTGTTAGCAGGAAAAGGCATTGGGCAGATCAGGTGACAGGATTGAGAGGGTGACTTTTCACTATACCTTTTTATATTTTTGCCATCTGAACCATATAGATTAATACATATAATATATTAATACCTACTCAAAAGTTCACCGGAGTTAAAGAGTCCCTATATGATGTTTTGGTCTAGTTCCTTTATTATGAAGTGTACCTTATTTTCTCTGTTCTAGTTTCTTATCCTATGCCTACATGACTTCTTTCATACATGATCACAAAATTATGACTGATAGCCAGGGCCTGACAGGGGGAGTACAATGCCATTACCTTGGTACTGCTATGGGGTCCAGATTCAAGAGCTCAGCTTGTGCAATTAAGAATTTGATTTTAGCGCCCAAGTTGAAGTGTCTCATGCCTATTTCTGTCTGGAGGCTTTAAGCCCTGACAGGTAACATGGATGGGGTTTTGCCTCGGTAGCTGGGTTTTGTTTGGTGTCTGGAATATGCCTGGCATTCCACCTGGTTACCTGGTCACACCTTGAACCCTTACTGGTAGATATTTACTGGTTTTCATTATCCTGGTGTAGTTTGACTGACCTTGACTCTGTGCTGCTGATCCTCACAAGGGGATCTATTCTAAGCTCCTTATCCTCTTTTCTTACCTGTCTCATCTACTGATCCCTAAAATGCAGAGTGGATATTGATATATCTTCTTTTTTTTTTAAAGATTTATTTATTTATGCATACAAGCTGGGGTACAGGCCAGAGGCATGGGGCAGCGAGAGGGTTCACCAGAGACAGAGTGGAGAGCAGCACAGGCAGATCAGCAGAAATACACTGCTGAGGGGAGCAGCAGGCAAGGCAGGAGAGGTCTGCCATGCCATGTCAGAATCTCCCCGGCTGGACATCGAATTCACGTTGCCGCTGCCAACAGCTCCACAATGCAGTGCTTAACTGTGGCGCCACCAGGGACTACTATGAGTGCTTCTACTAATAAGGTGGAAGCTAGTTCTTTCTTAACTGATAATTTGGCTTCTTCTTCTATGGCTTTTTTCTAAAAAGCAGGGTTGTAGAATACAACTTCATGAAAACCAATGGCAATGCAGAGAAGTCTAGACGGAGGAACTAAGGCTCTGGCTTGGATAAAGAACAACTCTAATCCTTAAATTCCTCAACTCTAAAATAAAATAAGCTGTTTAGTAGACATTATTTTTAAGGTTCCTAACAGAGCTAAATTTCTGACTCTATTTTTTTTCTCATTCTCTTCTACTTCCTTCCAGCTCTATTCCTCTTCCATCTAAATATTTCAAACATATTCTGAACAGAACAGATGTGTTGAGACACATGTACCTACAATTTAATTTCATAGAAATATATCAGAGAAGACTAAAAAGCTTGGAAACATAAAGGAACAAATGGGATTTGCTGCCTGCCAAATTTCCTCATGGGGAAAAAAGGCATATTCTTCTAAAAAAAAAAAAAAAACCACAAAAAATTCTTGAGGTACTATCACAAAAAAAATACTCGATTTTTTTCAAAAGGACATTTTCATGCATAATTTTTCCTTAAGAATATGAGGTAATAGAGAGGTAAGCATTTCGAAAGTAGTCTCTTGCCCATTTGTATCACCCATTCATCTAGTCATCTATTTAATTTTTTGAGTGCATAATCATGTAAGAAATTAGTGCTCCTGTACTACTTTGTATTTTTAATTACCACTGTCATCTTGTGGCTGATGTTAGAAACCTGGGTATCACCCTGGAGTCCTTCCTTTCCTTGATCACAAATCTTAACAAACCACCAAATCCTGGGGGCTCATCTCCCCGGACAGACCTTGAATCATCTACTTTCTGCTGCTTTCTTACTGCCCAGCAATGTCTTCCCTAAACTCTTAAATAGCCTTGGTGGCCTCTCTGCCCTAATCTCATTTCTGCAGAGCAGCCACAGCAATTTTTTTAGACCCACAAACCTGGCCTGTGCCACTCCCCATGGATTACTCTTCAATGTTATATCAATGAATTTTGAATCAAATCCACACTCCTTCCCCGGCTTTCAAAGAATACAGAACATACTTCCTGTCTACTTTTCAATTTTTAACTCGCTAGATGAGTTTGAACAAGTTATAGGATCACTCTTTACTTTATAAATCGTATGCTGTAAAGTGCAGTTAGGAAGTGGAACCTGCCTATAAAGCGCCTATGATAGTTTTTGTTATACAGCAAACACTTGATGAATGTTAACTATTTGGTTATTTAATAGTCAATAAAGACAGTGCATCCACTCTGTGTAACGCTAAACTAGTTGCTTCAAAAATTAGTAAACCTTTGTAATGCTTCTCCGAACATACAGCTTTCACTCATTGCTATATCAACAAGGAGATTACTATGCTTAACTATATTAAAGTACTGTACTTGGGTTAAAGTATGAATAGCACAAAAAATGGTTTAGGACATTTTCTTGGTTACGGTGAGAAGATCTGTTTTTTTTTTTTTTTAAAGATTATTTATGCATACAAGCTGGGGTACAGGCCAGAGGTGTGGGGCAGCGAGAGGGTTCACCAAAGACAGAGTGGGGAGCAGAACAGGCAGATCGATGGAAACACACTGCTGAGGGGAGTAGCTGGCAAGGCAGGAGAGGTCCATGTGGGAATCTCCCTGGCTAGGTGTCGAACTAGCATCACTGCTGCAGACAGCTCCACAGTGCTGCGCTTTAAACCGCTGCGCCACTGGGGAGGCCCTAAGGTGAGAAGATCTTAAGGATTTTAGTGATGCAAGAATCTAAGAAAAGAACACAGAGATTTCCACGCCATATCCCAACCTAATACATACAAAGACACAACCTAAGTGCCCAACAATAGATGAGTGGATTAAAATCTGGTAGATAGGCACAATGGAATATTACTCAGTTAATGAAAGGATGAAATTTTGCCTTTTGTGGCAACACAGATGGAGTTGGAGGAGGTTAGGCTAATTGAAATAAGTCAAAAGGAGAAAGGCAAATACTATGTGCTTTCATTCACACGTAGAATATAGAGAAATAAAACAAAGGAACAGAAAAAATAAAACAAAATAAACTATAAATCTGACTGTAGAACTGAAGCTACCAAAGAGGGGAGGTGGAGGAAGAATGCAGGGTGGGAGGAAGCCCATTGGAATATGGTGAAGGATTGTGTGTTCTGGTGTTGGATGTATTATTGTAACATACATCTGAATCTATATCCTCAAATTATATACAAATTATGTAGCCATGTGGTAAACCATTGCTACCTCAGTAAAAATATCACAATAAAAAAAAAAACCAATGAAATCTTAAAAGAAAGTATTTATATCTAAAAGAAGAGAACTCATATGTTGCACTGTTCAGATAATATGTGATTTTTTTTTCTGGACACCATGTCTTTAACAGAGACATTAACATATGAATTAACGACCAATTTAGGACAAGTAGGAAGGTAGGAGGTCTTCAAACAATGTTAAGTATGAGCTAAGTTAAGAGACCTGAGGTAGGAAAAGACCCAGAAGAGTAAATGTAGAAGATTTTGAAATATTTTAAAAGTCTTTTCATATAACGCTCATAGAAGGTACAAATACGTTCTAGAGTTGCACCCAAAGCATAGAAGTACCAAGGAGAAGATTATCAATTCTTCTTAGAACTATTTAAAAATCAATATTAAAAAGTTGAGTAATGGTTGTAGGCTAAAATAGATGTAGCAGCCAAATCCAGTATGTTAATGCAGATTAATGTGTTATTTTAAGCAAAAGCAGCTGTACAACACATTTAGGGACAATGGGAGAAAGGCGAATATGGACCAAACTTAAATGACATTATGATACAATGTTAAGATAGACTTTAAAATAACTGTAGTTATTTCAGAGAATGTATTTTTTCTTAAGAGATGCAACTTGAAATGTTTAGGGAAGAAGTGTAAAGATGTCTATAACTTACTTTCAAATAGTACAACAAAAGTGTGTGTGTGTGTGTGTGTGTGTGTGTATACATATGTATATATTTAGAGAAAGATAAAGCAAATGTAGCGAGTTACTCACAATTATTGAATCAAAGAAAATAATAATGTATGAATATTTATTTCAACCTGATTTTTTCCCATGTGTCTGAAAGTTTTCCAAATAAAATCTTTGGAGAGAAAATAAACAAAAATAGGGGACATGCTTGAGAGAGTTACAAATATTTGGGAAAGTTACTTTTCACAGGAAAAGTTTTAAATAGAGGCTAGATGATCATTCTTTGGGAACCATGTAGAAAGAATTTCCTTGTTGGAAAGAGCAGAGACTAGGTAATAAAAGCTAACATTTTCTAAGCACTTGATGTACTAAGAGCTTAACAAAATTATTCATTTAATACAACTCTATGAGACAGATACTGCAACTTGTATTTTCCTGTTACTAAGACTTTTAAGAAAAGGAACTTTCTGGAATAGATGAATGTGTACCATTTTCCTGGAGATGTAGAGGAATATACATGTAAGGAGACAGTTATAGCAGAGGGGGAGCATTAGTTTATGCAAACCCTCCAGAAAAAGAAGTTTCTGTAATTAGAAAGGACCCTGCAAGAGCTCTCTGCTAAGTCAGAAAGAAAATTTCTGAGATGGTGTTAGATAGTCAATTGTTTTATATATGCAATATTTAACTAAGAAATACAAGAGAGGAATCAAAGGCACAGCAACCTTTACAAATATTCTCATCTTATCATTAGATTTTTTAAAAGTGATAATTATAGTACGTCATTAAGATGACTAACATTCTGAATATAGAATATTCACCATACAGTATTTCCCATAAGAAGAGAGTTTATAAATTAAAATGTTTTGGAATAGTTCAAAACCCACATAAAAATGGGGTACATAAATGAGGTAATGACAAAGAGCAGAACAACCCAAAGAATACAAAGATATACCGTTCTGGCAAAAACTTTTGGGTATATTACTATGCTCAGATGTCTCATGGTCTCATCTGGCTCAATCTTGCAAAGATAGTAAAAAATACAATTTGCTTATTTAGAACATGGTTTAGAGCTGGGTGAAAAATAATTTCCCTAAATTGAATATTTGGGAACCAATTACAACCCCAAATCTGCTATTAACCTCAAAATAGGTAATTGGAAGTTTGTGTCTAAATCCATTTGTCATAATAGAGCAAATTAAGAACCACATGATGGACGTGATTAATGTGTGACAGTTATCATGAGCACCATGAGCCCAAACTAATAACAACATCAAGGAGAGATTTCAAAGATGATGCAGCCATGAAGGCAAAACTAATTTTCAAATTATAATAAGTAATGTCCAAGAAAGCTAATGCTTTCTTTGTGTGATAGTCACGACCGGGCCTCTGGAGGATAGGGGGCTACTAATATACTAATCAATGGCAGAGGCACACTGGAAAGACTGTCTTCACGTGTTGCAGTCTGCACAGTTGCTGCTGCCATTGCCATAATGGACTGGTTAGGCGGCAGGTCACCGAATGCCAGAAAAAAGTGAGTCTCATTACTTGATTGAGCTCAGTGTGTCTGAGAATTCTGACTCATGCTGCATAAACATTTTTCCAATGCATATGGGTAACACTCTAGTTTTATTATGGTCTTGTGCAACATTTCTTCCTTATTCTTCTCTTGAGAAAATACCAGCAGACATGGAAAATACTTGGTAGTGTCATAGCAATTAAAACATTTTATATATGTGTAGAGCTTACTTCTAGCAACAGTCACTTGGCGTTTAGAAAACTGCCTGCAGATCCTGTAAGAACAGGTGCCACAGCTGATGTCACTTGGTATGTGGGGGGAGCACTCACTCTGACAGGCACTGGCAGGTTGGTCTGGCAGGTGAGTGGCAAAGGGAAGACAATGAACCAACCCTGCTAGACTTATGCCACAGGATGAGGAACAAGGCCTGTTTCCTCTTTACATTCCAGACACTGAGCATGATGCTGGGAGCAGATGGCCAAGAAACACAGCACAGTATATGAGAGTGTTAAGCAAAGGGCCTTGGAATCTGGCTCTGCCATTTACTAGTCCCTGTGACACCGGGCAATTGACTGCAGCTCGTGACGTCTCAGACTCTCCAAGCAAAAATGAAAAACAGTTGCAAAGATTAAATTAAATAACATATTAAAGCATTTAGTACATAGTTGTGCTAAAAAAAAATGGCAGTTCATTGCATCAAATTCACTTAGGAGAGGAAAGTGGCCTAGATGTGTGAAATAAGGGAAGACAGAGAAAAAGGCCATGAGAGTCATTTTTCATTGATTGGTGGCAATGAAAGTTATCTATTCATCACTATAAACAAGGTTTATTCTTTCAAAGTAGCTTTTTCTTTTTTAAACAGAGAAATCTAATTGGTATTTTAGCACTATTTCCTACAACGGTTAAAAACTATCTGTCCAAAGTCAGTAAATTTTCATGATAGAATACTGGTTAGAACATTTCTTGCCTCGTTTTAGTTCAACAAGTTTCTTTAAATCGCGACTATTTTAACACTTGTAGTATCTCAAAGAGAGGAACACACACTATAAAAAAGACCAAACTCAAGTTTTACTTTTAGTCATTGGTGTAAATATAAATACATCTGCAAATTTAAGCATAGAAACATAAAATAATTGATGCCCCCCTTTTTCCAAGTACTTTTATATTTACTCCTATCATTCTTCAAAAAAAAATTTCTAAAAATTTATCTCTTTTCGTAAAATGAAAATTGGATTTTCTTAAATTGCTAAAATTAAAGTGGTTATTTTAGGCAAATTTTCCACATTTGCCTCCAACATTACTGAAACTATTTTTGTATCATGTCTGGGGATAGACCATTAGTAATCTATAGACTCTAGTTATAGTATTTTAACATAATTGTTTCTTATTGAATGGCTGAATTTGAATGACAGTACAGTTAGGACTTTGAGGACATCTTTAAATTATAATTTTTTAGATATGTTTCAGATTTTGGGCTCACAAATATGTTTTATGTTATTTTAACATACCATCAAATTACACTGATAATAAAAAAAAAAGTATTTTCAGTGACTATGTTTCAAATGTTGGCATGTTTCCAAAATATAGACCTGGAGTAAGTAATCAGAGATTAAAGCAAGATTATGTGAATTACTTGGCATGAATGGTATATTAAAGCATTCACATATTTTGACTAAATTGTATGTATATGTGAATATGATTCAACTTAAAGGAATTCAGCTTTTCATAGAACATTCAATAAGCTAATTTCACTGTCCTGGTGCATAATATATAAATATTCAGTGCATATAATAAGATGACTATCTTGTGATTTGTAATTGTAACCTTCTAAAAAAATACGATTTCAGTGCCACAACACAAAGTTTATCTCATCAAACACAAAGAATAGATCATTTGAAAAGTCACTCCATCAGGTTTTCCCCTTACTTACACTTCTTATGTTCTCTGTCATCTAACTTAATAGTTAGCTCTTCTTAACACTATCAGCTGCCCATTACAAAACATTCCCTTCTGCTTTGGCTTCTGACTACAAACTGCATTGTTCCTCCGGGCTAAACTTCCTCCTTTACTTCCATTAAATATTCTTCTTTTTCAGAAGCATAATGTGCTTTTGTGCATTTGACCATTAATTACAAGTGGAGAACTCTGAAGTGTTTCTCCATGAAATCATAATATATAATACATATAAATATATGTATTATATAAAATCATAATATATAATACATATAATCATAATATATAATACATAATATATAAAAATCATAATATATAATACATAATCATAATATATAATACATATATTATATATCATAATATATAATACATATAAATATATATGTATATAATACATATATTATGTATTATATATATTATTATGTATTATTATGTATTATTATAAATCATTATATTATTATTATATTATTATAAATTATTATATTATATATTATTATATTATTATAAATTATTATATTATTATTATATTATTATATTATTATTATAAATTATTATATTATTATAAATTATTATTATTATAAATATATATGTATATAATACATATATTATGTATTATATATATTATTATGTATTATTATGTATTATTATGTATTATATATATTATTATGTATTATTATGTATTATGTATATATTATTATGTATTATTATGTATTATTATGTATTATATATATATTATATACATATATATACATATACATATATATGTATATAATACATATTATATACATGTATATAATACATATAAATATATATCATAATATATAATACATATAAATATATATAAGTATATATATATTATATATATATATATAAATGGAAGCTAGAAGCCATGAATGTCACTTGACTAGATTTGCCCACATATCTGGTGCCAGGGAGGGCACTAGAACATAGCTTTCCACAACTCCAGTTGTCTGCTCTTTACTCTTTACTGTACAATACTGCTTACATTTCTAGCCTTTTTGTCTCACATGGTCTCCTTTATCTTTACTTTCCTACTGGACATCACACTTCAAATGTCTAAAACCAGATTCTTGACCTCTTTCAAGTCAGCTTCCATGACATCTTTTTTCACTAGTGACATCTCATTCTCTAGGCTATCCTAATACGAAATCTTAAAATCATCTTTGAGATCCTGCCTTTTATCCTCTAACTATAATCAATAGTAGCTCTTTGCTATGGAGAGTAAACAAGTAGATCCTTCTTTCAAGGAAAAGTGACAATACTTAGCTCTTCAATGAAGCTTCCAAGGATATCAATTCATACTGGTTTCTCTTTCCCCCGAAATCATACAGCACTGATTGAGTCCACCAATTACTGTGATACTTAATAATTTATCTTCTATGTCACCAAATAGCAAACTTAATTTTTTTGTCTATATTTCATGAGACCTAGAAACGTTTATGAATATAGTAAGTACTCAATAAATTCTCATCGTGTTGAATTGTATTCCTTTGCAACTTGTTGGCTGACATATCTCTAAAAATGAGTAAGATGCTTGGAAATATTACCTGAGAGTTTTGAATATTAAAACAAAACATAACTGAGTTCAGAATATATATTCCTCTTAGAAGGGCATCTTATTTAATATCCATGTGAGAAGTACGGTACATATTGATAACAGTCATGCTCAAAATAAATGAATATAAAATAATTCTATTGAGTATTATGGATATTCTACAAATAAGACCATTCAAGTAAATACCTTTCCTGGAACATATTTGAAACACATCAATATAATTAAAAATAGCACAGCTTTAAGAACTCAATTCTGTCTCATTAAGAAAGATCAGTTTAGAAAGTAGGCTGAACTGTGCACTGAGCAGCAGTCAATGGGCCTGTGGGATGTCAGTGTTCAGGGTCCTCAAAAGGAAAACATCCTATTTCAATTTCCCACATCTAAGTTGGGGAATCATTAGCAGGCAAAGATAGTGGATTTTAATTGTTCAGATTGATATACAGGGTGAATGACAATCTCAAAAGCAAAGAATTCTTCCCCCCTCCTAATTAGTCTAAATAAGTTGACATACTATGGCATATTCCTAAGCTTTCCAGAGAGGAAACAGATTCTAAAGGAGAGATGAATGAAAAGACAGCAGATGGAGAGAAAATGGTTTGCTCACAGATGACTAGAAATGAAGGAAAGTTAATATAAACTAATATCAGAAAGCTGAAATCATTAGACCAAAATTAATAAATGTAAAAAGCAGAAAAGAAACAGAACAAGGCTAATTTTAGAAAATATGAATTTCTCATTTTTATCATTATCTATAACAGTTCTCTATAAATTCCACATTTACCACTCTGATACAAAATGAGACTTTAAAGCCAGAGATGTATTCTAAAAGCTACAAGGAAGTTTAGCCTCATTAACTTACTGAAATAACTTAGATGTGTTAATTATGGAACATACTTGCATTTCGACAAAAGATTCTAATTTTTTCCCAACGTCAAAGAAATAAAATTACTTTCAATTATAAAGCAATGTCTTAGAAGTAAGTGCTGAAAATTAGTAAAATTATAGGGAACTCCATTTTTTATTATATGTACTGATATTTGAAAACTGCTTGCAAAAATAATAGATTAATTTGATGAACAATATTCATGCATTAAGCAGGAGGAAGTATTGCTCCAAGATCACAAATTCAGTACATATCACGGAATCATTCTTCATCTCACTTTATCTAGCGTAGTCTTAAAAAAATTAGAATAAGTAATAGCAGTAGCACGAGTATGATTTTTTAAAAAACAAATAACTAAGAAAGATCACAAAGATGCTTCACTTCACCTCAAATTGATTGTGAAACCCTTTTTATAGTTGATTTTGCAAACAGAGTAGAGGCAGCTCCCAGCTCTTACAAGCTCACTGTGACAAGAGTCTCCAAAGGAGATGAATGAGATCATCCTATTGATAAGGTCACAATCGATCTGAGGCAGACCTTTTTTAAATTAGCAAAATGTTGCAGCACTTTAGTGTCACCAACAGCTTTTCTCCATGAAAAATGCACTGATTTATGGAAAACTAATTTTTGAAAATAAAAATTTGTCTCAATGAAAAAAGCACTGCTACACCAATTTTTCTCCAATTCATTATTATTTTAGAGACACTGACTCTCCTGGTAGTCTACTCTTACATATGGTCTCAAAGTAGTCTCCTCTGCTCCCAAAGATTTAGTTGTGTCCACTGATTAAAGCCAGTGTCTTAGCTTAAAAACTGCAGAAGGTCCTGGTCCTCAAACACTAACAAATATTAATCTTAAATAAAACTGCTGCCATTAAAATGAAAACATCTTTAGCAATTTTTGAGATGACTGAACTAAAAAAATCAATGACCTCTTCTCATCAAAAGAAAAAAAAGTAACTATGAGGTGATGGATGTTACTAGATTTAGTGTGGTCATTTCACAATACATAAAAATATCAAACCATTATGTCATACCCCTAAAGCTAATATGATGTTATATGTCAGCTATACCTCTACTTAAAAAATTACTTTGAACTAATCTGAAGAATGCAAACTAATCCTTCAGCTTTCTTGGGAGGAAGAAAGTGGCAGAGAACAATGCTTGGGAGGAAGAAAGTGGCAGAGAACGAAGGGGTTTACATTAAAACTATCAAAACCTTTACCATCATGTGGCAAAACAAAATTAATTTTTCTTTCAAGTAAAAAAAAATCACTATGATGGATGGATGGGTGGATATTATTTTAATAATATCTTCAAAAAAAGTGATTCTCAAAGTAAAAATCTGCTATAGAATCACCCGTGGTACATTTTAAATATTCAGATTCATGGAATCTCTGTAGATATGGCAAGGAATCTGTCATTTTACTATGCTCTGCAGGTAATTTTATTTTGTGCAGTAAAATTTCAGAACCTCTGCTGTGAAGGATGAGTTGGTCACTTCACTGAGGTACTCATGGTCCTGGTAATCTCTAGATTTCTTTTGAAAGGCATAAGGTATAGCAGGTCAGAGGTCAGGCTGATCAAAAGCTCTAAAAGCTCTTGTTCTTCCTTTACAGTGTAACATTGGCCAAGTTATTTCAGCTCTAAGATTTGGAATCCTCATCTTGAAAATAGGGATTTTAATACCTCATATAGGTGCTTTTGGGGGTTTAAAAAATTTATGTTAAGAATCTGGCACATTAGAGGCTCTCTAGATATTATTATTAGTTTGATCCCCACAGAGACAATTAACTTGTTCTGCAGCTGGTGCGAAGAATTGCCTCAAAACAGCAGCCAATAAAAGACACTGACTATTCTGGGGTTGTGTGTTTCTAACTCCCCAAGAGAAGGTGATTTGATGAAACCCTGACAACTTTTACTATACTTCACAAAATTAATTTTATAGGAGTAAGCAGGAGAGAGACTAATTATCAGACAGTTTAGGGGAAAATCAAGAAAAGTACAGAAAAGAAATGTTTCCAAAACAAAAGTAAAAGTTTGGATATTTTTTGAAGTAACAAGTTAATATGCATAGATTTCACATATAAATTAGGACATAATTTGCCACCTTCAGGTCTGTGAGGTTGATTCCTTTCATTTCAGATTTGTATGGCTTTGCTGCTTTGCTTATTTAATATAGTCACTTCTTCATTATTACTTTCTTTCCTTTATATTTTCTCTACCTTTTATTGCCACTGATTAAGAATCTTAATATTAGAAATATACAGCTAAGAGGACAAAGAGCATTGGCTTTTTAAATACCCAGGTGAGGAAAATGGGGACAGAGACCCAGGAAGAGTGGGTGTAAACAACATCTGGTACCACCGACTGTTCACTGTACTCAGCCAATTAGTGGATCAGGAAGTAACATGCTAATAAACAGTTCTAACACTGGAAAGGAGAGAAAGGAAGCATGATTTTTTCATTGGTTAGAAAAATGGCTTCAGGGCAAATTACCAAAAAAGAAAAAAACAGTCAGGGAGAAGGGAATTTTTAATTTCTATTTAGAATATACATTTAAGAAGTACATTACTTAAAGAAGTACTAGATTGAAAACTTACTAAAGACGAAAATGTTGCATGTCATCTCTTAAAGCTTTTTACAAATTATAATTCATTGACCATATTTAGTTCCTCAAATTAGGGCAACTTCCATTTTTGCACCTCATATAACTATATATTTCTCTGCACCCCATTAGATAAGTGGCTTTGTATGACCAAACACAGCATATGCACCACATAATAAAGTAAGCACCTTTGATTGTATTTTGACTAGAAGACATATAATTTGCATATATTTTAGTGATGAACTTAATGCAGCAACACAAATGTTGATTTATAATGATGCACACTTACAACATATAATATACCGCAGTAAACAATTATAAAAAAAATTAAAGTATGTAAAGTGGTAGAACCTTGCTGGTTTTAGCAAGTGATTTCCATTGGATTGAGAAGAAAACCAAAATGTTTGACAAGGAACTCCCCTTTCCTATTTTCACTCAGCAGTTTCAAGATGACCTAGTCTATTCGATGGGGTAATGGATACATGGATGGCAACATGTGGACTGATACTTAAACAGCAGTGTGGGCCCAGGCCTAGTGTGCAGGGGTAAGACCCAATGCCACATAGTGATTTCTTAACTGTTGTCACGTAGAGAAAGATACAAGCCAAAATAGTTCACGTAACAGAGGTGAAGAGGATAATGATCCCCCTTATGACTGAGTGAATGGTGCTACACAGAGACAGAGTGGCTTGGAAAGACTGAATCATGAGTACAAATCGGAGAAAACTATAGCCTAGGTTCTGGTTTTTGTCAGTTGCTCTCAACAAATAGAGATAGAGAGGTGCTTCTTTATTTTTTCTTAAGTTTAAATATGTCTATTTCCTTCATTGACCATCATTATTCCCTTACTCAGTTTTAAGATGTCTTTCTACTAATATAAAATCTTTACTTTCAGAACTAAAGATGGCCTTGGTGTGACTGCACTTCGTTCAGCTATGAAATTTGGGATCATCTCATCTCGCCTTTCATATCTCCTTTTATGAAAGAAGAAAAGCCAAAATTATTTGTCCCTCTACAGTTATGCCAGCCAGAAATCAACTCCTTAAAAAGTGCTAAAGCAGAAATGACTTCATTGTCTGATGGACAGATACATATTACATGCTCCTCTTTCCTGCAGTCTCACTTCGCCCTATCCATTTCTACTTTAATTTTATTTCCAATTGATGCTACATAATTAGAATCCAGTAAAAATAATACAATGAATTAGAAAGAATTTATAGCCAACTCTATGTTCTTTATTTTATTTAAAAACATGCCCTATAGCATGTCTGTATTCTGTGTACCCACAAAAATAAATCATAAAGAACTTCGTTCTCCAGAAATGGACAGTTCCCAGGACCCTCTCATCCTTCAATCGCTGCTCCTTCAATGACCACTGCTCACACCTACCTAGAATACAATTTGAATGGAGGCTTCGGGATCACTGGAGCTCTTGGAAAGGGTAAGGGCTCTAAAGCAAACATTTGCCTGGATGCTCTGCAAATGGATGCTCTCCCTTAACAACAGTCCCTCTCTAGTCCTTGTCCCTTGCCAGACAATATGACTGCCAGCTAACAGCCTGTGAACCATTGTCCTTGTATTAGAAATGCCTGTGTTTTCTCTAAGGCATCTACATTAAAATAACATTCAAAATTACATGGAAAATAAGCCTGTTAAAATGTTAACAGATAAGAAAATGAAGGAGAAATTGCATCGTTTCACATTTTATAAGGATTATAGACTATTTCAAAAGTTTGCATCTTTAGTTTTATGAATGATGGAGAGATCACACATGTTTTAAAATAAATTGTCATATTAGAGTTTAAAATGTCAAGTATGGTCAAGGTACTGTAGAAATTAGTGGAGACATGAAGATCAGGTGCTTCAGCATCAGGGAGTGACTTGAATCATGTGGTCTCCATGGTAACAGCCTTGGTGCTTACATCAAAGGGTCTTTTCTTACATGAACAATACCCTATGATATTCCTGATGAGTGTTTGGTTCATGGAATTATTTCACTCTTAGGTGGCGGCCCTATGAGTGCATTCAGGGCTGGTCACTAACCTTAGTTCAGGGATGCTAATGGGTATAATTATCAGTCACAGATCCCTAGATCTAGCTGAGTGCAAAGATCACTGTGTAAAAAGAAGTGTTTAGGAATCATTTAGAAGAATCTTGTGTTTTTTCAGATTACTTTTACTAAATTACTTTTAGTAAATTACACAGAAAATTAAAACATTTTGAGACACGGCTGTTATACATACAGGACTGCTATGTAATCACACACATACATTCACACACACGGGACATTATTACTAAAATTAACTCGTCCCACCTTATTTTATAAAAGGAATAACTTTTACTATGCAAAAATGTTCACAACCTCAATGCACAAAATTTTGTTACAGTTATTCTGAATAACATGGACTAAGTGTGACATTTTTTACTATAAAAACTTCACTTTTAGGTCCCTTCCAATGTGGTCATGATGGCCAGAAACAGCCTCTGAGTTCCCTGCTTCTTTGACACTCTACTTTTTTGGTCTTTGGAACTAATTTGGCCTCACAAAGGCAAGAAAAACTCTGATAATTTTATTCAACACTTTGTAATAAAATCCATGCTTACTGCAGGGAATATTTCAGTTGATCTGTTCTCAGTGACTAAAATTAATCTGTGTACCTTCCTTTTCACATGACACACAAGTTCCAGGGCTTTATCCTTTTATGGAAACTGATATTCAGATTAGTCAAGAACAGGAATGATATGTGCCGAGGGCAATTTTAGAGAACTCTGTGGTTCCTGTTGGTTATAAATTCCTTTTTCCTTTCGCTCCTTTGGGTACCTGACTTTTCATGTGAAATAGAGCTCATCCATTTATCCATGATTCTGGGGCTCAACTTGTCCTTTCCAAGTCTCCTGACATGTACAGTTGTTCTTTCATCTATTCTCTTCTTAAGAGTAGCCTGTATAGACTGAAAACACATCTGCAGCAATCCACTGTACTTGGATCTGACAGGTTGACTACAAAAGTAAAAATTCAAATTCTGCAATATTTATTTCATCACTACTTACTGATTGCCTTCTCTGTGCCAGGTAGTGTGCTAGGAAATGACGATAAAACTATTGCTAAGTCAGAATGTCAATCCTTAGAGGGGTTCCCATTCTAGAAGGAAAGGCAAGTGTTCATTCTCAGTAGAGAGTGAGGCAACTTACTGGAGGGTGTGCACAGGGAGTTACGGGGGAACAGAGAAGAGGCAGGTAGGCTGGGTGCAGACAAGGCTTCCTTGAGAAGGGGAAGTCTGATGTGAACACAGACTATTTGTAAGAGCCAGTCTGTCTACAAAGAAGAGAGAGTCTAAGTTGGGAAGGGACACTTAATGTAGAATAAGCAAAATGTGCAAGAGGCACAGACATGTGCCTATACTTCTGGCTAACCAGAGGGTTAACAAGGGGGTAGGGGTGAGCCCCACCAAGAGTGGGGCAAGAAGAGGGGGACCAATCATAGATAATTCAAACTCCTGCTTAAAGCAAAATCTGTCAAAACTTGGCACAACATGGATAAAATTAATGTAAAATGTTTCTCCTGATAAATATTCTATTTCTTAAAATCTGGTTTAAGAATGCTTTCATTTGGACGTCAGGGAGTCGCTCTTAGTTGTACAGGTGTCTCAGCTAAACTTGTAATTTCAATGATTGTGGGCCGGCATGTATGTAAGTAGGAGTGGATGGGAGGGCATAAAGGATAGGAGATGGGTTCTGGGAGTTTGGGGAAAGAAAAGATGAAGATAATTATAATGCTAACCTTTATCCATTAATTCCTTAGAGTAAATATGACTCCCCTTAGGAACAGTAAAGGGAACACAGTAACTGTTCATTGTAGATCTGTTAATGTATATTTTTATTATCTAATTATTTAAAAGTAGATAATAATATAAAGTTTAAAATAATATTTAGACACAGTTTCTGTTTTGGGATGATGGAAAGTTACTGGAAATGGACAGTGGTGATATACAACTTTGTGAATGGATTCAATGCCACTGAATTATACACTTAAAATTACATGCTTAGATGGCTAAAACAGGAAATTTTGTTATGTATGCTTTATCAAAAATTTAAAAATTATATAGTTATATGTTAAATATATAAAACACATATATGTACACATTTGACGTTAAGTTTATCGTACTAAACTTTATGTAGTACCATCATTTAATAACCCATGATTTCACTGTGACTGCTGACATTCCACTAAACAAAGAGGTGTCAAATATTTACTATTCTGTTAGATCCCCTCTGAAAATGATACTATTCCCATTTTAGGGAAGAGGAATATATACCATAAGGAAATGTCACTTACATAACAATATTTGAAAGAATATTATCTAAAAACTAATGCTATTACCTGCATAGCAAAAGGGATATTTAGCTTTTCTTACATTTTTACATGCATTTCAGAAGATATCTTTGGGACAGTTTCTTTGGAATGAATAACAAAAAGTGTACTTTTTTAATGAACAATTTTCCATTTTATATTAAGGAAAACTGTCTAAGCAGAAGTGATTTTTTTTTTAATAAAATACAACAGAAAAGTGGCTATCAATAAATTTACACAGGCAAAAAATTTCTTTTAATGATTTCATTCATTTAAAGATTCGTCCATGAGTCCTTGCAGAATTTGGAAATGTATAAATTCTTACAGAAAAGACCGTTTTTTTTTTTTTTAAATAATGTATGCCACCAAATAACCTAATTTAAAACAAAAACTACCTGAATAATTTCAAGGTACAAAATCTATCTTACATTGGGGAAGGTTTTTATTTGTAACAAAAAAGTTACATGTTCGTGATAAGAATAAAACTTAATATATTTGGAAGAAATAATCACACACTATCAAGGAATACGATACTTCTAGGATATTACAATCCCGATGTTTTACTAAGCTACACACAATTTATAAATTCCTGAACTCTACCAGAATACTTACAGGATTGGCTGGGAGTTAGAAACCTATATGACTTGGAAACTGACACAACCATCCATCCACTGATGGGGGCCTTTCTGTGGGCCTGACACCCTAAATAGGTACTCCAAACAAGATAGCCTCTTGTTTTCCAAAACAGGGAACCAGAAATTAAACAAAGTAACATACAGATATAAATTACATAAATCCTACATAAGAAATATACAGGGAGCAAAAAAATCAATATAAGGGGAGGAATTTACTTTGCCACTATTTTAACGAGTAAAAGCAAAATCTTTGAAGTAAAAAAAAAATTATTGTAAACCTCACTCTTCTAGTTAGTAGTTGCTACCTATCAACAACTAGTGAGTTTGTTACTTACGAACCACTACTGTGTTCCTTTTCCTGTAAAATGAGGATATCACAACTTTTTCTCTTAGAATTATCATAAGAGTTGAGAGATAAAGATATAAAATGGCTAATAGTGCCAATTTCATACAAAGCAGGTGCCAGAATTAAAATAACACCTTTATTTGTCATAAACTATATAGACTAATATAAAACACATTTAACCCTTTGCACTCCGAACCATTCTGGACATTGGCTACCAGCTACTCGACACTACTTTGCGGCGGAAACGTGCATTTACAGACCCTCGTATTATTTAGTATAATTTTAGAACCAAGTAACGTATTATAATGATATTGGACTTATATGAATTGGGTGACATCGAGGAATGTATATTTGCAAAAAAAACAATATTTTATTGTTTATAATTTTGTACAGTATGATAAGTTTTGTAACACTCCCCAATATGCATTGCAGGCTGATTAGTGCACGTTCTCATCGGACACAAAACCCGCTGACATTTATTGTATATATCTTAGTAATTTTACGATATTTTGATTTAATTTCTTGTGCCATTTCAAGATAAAACTTCAGGGAAACATGCATGTCTCAAAAAGTTGCGTTGAAATAACTCAATTCCCCGTAATCACTAATAAACTGCAATGTCCCCTGAGAGGGGACATCCGAGTGATACGCTAGAATTCCGATGTCCTCTGAGAGGGGACAGAGGAGTGCAAAGGGATAAACTGCAATGTCCCCTGAGAGGGGACATCCGAGTGATATGCTAGAATTCCGATGTCTTCTGAGAGGGGACAGCGGAGTGCAAAGGGTTAACCGTGGGGGCATGGAAAATCATTTTGCTTCTCTGACACTCTGTTGTTCTGTATCTTTATCATACTCAGTTTTGGAGACACAAATCAACCATTTCATAATTTGGAAACTCACTCTAGGGTGTATATAACAGAAAGTAAAGTGTGGGAAACAGACTTTTTTCTAGTTAATGAGGTTAATCATCAGATAATTCAGATCATCTAAAAATCCTGCATAAATGCTTAAGTTTGTCTTTCTTTATTAGTACAATGGCGACCTAGCACATTTATCACCAAGGCAAATATCCAAGTAAACAAAGTTTGAGGAAAGTGGAATAGTTTTTATGTCAATAAGGGCTTTTAAAGATTTATTACGGTCCCAGTCCCAGTATATTATAGACAACTGCTTTTTTTTTTTTTTTTTTACTTTGCGTAAGGATGACCTATCATCAAGCAAAGGTTCCCATTTTCTTATCCAAATGGATAATTTTGCCCAGAGAGGTCATGTTGTCATATAAGCTCTCATGTGGTGAGCTGGCAGATTTGTCACTGTCTTGTGCGATCAAACAACAATAATAAAATCACTGGGGATGCAGTGTATGAGCAAAGCACAGAGCTATGAATAATTCTCAGAGCTAAAAATTATTACTTAGAGAATAAACACCATGAAAATACTCATTATCTATTCCTTTAAAAATTACCCAAAGTGAAAAGTACTTAAATGTAGTACAAATACCAAAAGTAATTCAAATATTCTAACTGGATCCTAACTGCACGAGATGACAATCCTGAGCCAAGATGCTGCACTAAACTATATTTTAAATGAAGAATCTTGATGAAAATGATAGTTCCCATTAAATGCTGTCCCATTATCATTAGGAAACAGTTAGGGCTTTATATAGAGTACAGCTTTACCTTCAAGGCTATTATTTATAGGAAGCTAATAACTGAGACCCCAAAGACTTTAATTTCCATTAAAAAAAAAAAAAGAGGCAAGGCTACATTCACTCAGGTATACAAATGGCAACCATATAGACAAAAGCTCTAAGAACTCATAATCTCTTCTTTTTGGATTTTGTCAGGGATGGCTGGCTAATTGGAGGAACTCATGAAAGTTCCTTACAATCCAATTAGCACTTCAGTGCAATTAAGTGGTAGAGGCTTCCCTATTCTGCAGAGACTGGCTTTGATCTTGCAGTGAAAAGTGTCCTTCCTTAATGCCCTGGTTTTGATTTTTTTTCCCGTAATTAGTGCTAATTGTAAACCCAAGTCTGACCTGCTATAAACAGAGTGTTTTACCGCATTTGACACTAGGACCTGAAATCAGTGTTCTCTTTTGTCTATATTGTACTTGCTTATTAGAAGTCTGGCTATTTTGCTCATTATTTGATGCACAATGGATAAGTACATACTAAAGTCAGCTGAAACAAATGCCTGATCTTAGGAGCTTGTGTGGGTATTTTCACTGATGTCTTTTAAGCCCAGTTACTGCAAAAGAAGTTGATTGAATTTAACTTAAGAAATATACTGTAGTTTTTCACACAAACAATGACTATTCAAAAGCAATTTCTAAAGAGGTTTAGTGACCCTTGTATGTTTGGAAAATAAAAACAAAAGATGAAAATGGTCTTTATAGGTGCAAAGATAAAGAACTGTATAAATCAACTGCAGTAATCTGCTAAAAATACCTAATATAAAATGTCTGTTAACTCAAATCATTGTCTAAATTCTTAACAATGAATTAAAATATAATTCTATTAGTCAGTAGAAAAATGAGGTATCTTTATATGGAAATAAGATACTGAAAATATAAATTCTAAAGTCTAGGTAAGACCCTTTGAAATTAGCACATATTTTCTATGTAAATACAAAGTAGCTGGATATTAGACCATCCATTTTTCTCTCAAATATGGTGTAAACATACTCAATTCTGTTACTTAGTAAATTGTTTCCTCAAAGGGAAAAATACACTATTAATACTATTACTATATGGTGTTTATACTATTAGAAGATCTGAATTAGGACCAATCAGTGCTCTTGAAATAGACATAGTCTAGTGTACAAATTCTAAAAAGAAAATACGTATCTAAATACAAACATATACTGTACACAAAATACAATGTCACCAATGAACATTGTAGAAATAGCTATTTTGGTAATTTTTGTCCTTAGGGGAAAAAGAGTCTAGAATGGTATTTCTATAAAAGACAAATGATTAAATGTTACTAAATCAAAAAGGCAAGATGTGCACTTAGAAATCATCCCTTTTTCTAAGTCTTTTAAATTTAGTTTAGTACTTTAAAATCCAAAGTATTACATGCACATAGTTTAGAAATCAAATAATATAAGGCCTGTTAAAAATTTAAAGATACTTGTCCCATCCTTTCTCCTCCTCTCCAGAGGAAACTTTCAACTATTACTACTATCATAATTATTATTTAGCCATTGCTTTGACGCATCACCTCCATACTTTTAAAATCAGCCCTGATCCTCTAGTGCAATGGCTCAGAGGGATTAATCTGGACTATTTGTATCTTAGACTCAAAGAAAGGGGTCAGCCTCACACTGTGTACTGGATCTTCACTTACATTTCCCTGCCAGTCCCTTCAATGTCCCAGTACAAAGATTCTCTAGTTCAGTCTTCCTAAGAGCATCTCCTCCCTGGATAAAAGTGATGAGGTGACCAGAGACAGTGGTGATGTGGAGAAGGGTTAGGTTAAGAGGCCTAGTAGGAGCCTGTACATACAGTCAAGAAATTCCAGCTTCATTACTCTCATATTCTACCATTATTTGGCCCCCTATATCTGAGACATTTTTGGGAGGCAAACTGGCTATCTGTTTACTCTCAACCTGCAAACATATTTGACTGCTCTCTACTAAATCACTTATTCCTTTCTTAATTTTTTTATGGTAAAATATGTATAATTCAGTGGCAATAATTTTTATTGAAATAATTGACATGACGCTATATTAGTTTCAGATATATAACAAAATAATTCAGTGTTGTCTATATTACAAAATGATTACCACAATAAGTATAGTTAATATGCATTACCAATATAATTAAAAATATTTAAACATAACTTTAAAAGATCTACTCTCTCAGTAACTTTCAAATATACAATACAGTATTATTAACTAGTGACCATGCTACACATTTATCCCTGTGATTTGTTTATTTTATAACTGGAGGGTCAAACCTTCCGATCCCTTTCATCCATTTCACCTATTCCACATCATCCAACTACATTCCACCTATATTTAAATCCTAGGAGCTTACTGCCTATGTTTCTTTCCTTCTAGGCTTTTTATGGTTTCAAGCTTTACGTGCTAGTCTTTGATTCACTTTGAGTAACTTTTAGTGTATGGTCAAACATCTATATGTTTTTGCAACATCACTTATTGAAGAGACTATTCTTTCCATGTTATATATTCCTGAGTCCTTTGTCATAAATCAATTGATCATATATATGTATGGGCTTATTTCTGGGCTATCTATTCTGTTCCATTAGCTATATGCCTGTTTTCATTTCAAATGCCATGCTGTTCTGATTACTAAGTTTTATAATATAGTTTGAAAACAGGAAGACTGATTGCTCCAGTTTTACTCTTCTTTCTCAAGATTGTTTTTGTTATTTGGAGTCTTTTGTGGTGCCATGTGATTTTTGTTCTATTTCTGTGAAAATGCCAAAGGAAAATTGATAGGAATTACATTGAATGTGTTGATTGCTTTGGGCAATATGGGTACTTTAACAATATTAATACTGTCAATCCTTGCACATGGAATACCTTTCCATTTATTCAGTGGCAATAATTATACTCACATTTAACAATTAACACCACTATTTATTGCTAAATCTTTTCCATTACCCAATCATATATCATTCTTCCATCTACTTTCCAGCTCAGAGGTTATATTTGGGCAAAAGTGATCTGCTTTAATCACAACTGAACTTTATTTTTGTGCTTCCCTCCCCCCTTTTTTTGTTGTAATGTTGAAAAGAAAGGTACAAGAGTGTTTCTATTCTATCACTGTAAAACCTAAAGACCTCTCTTCTTATTTAAAAGATGTGATAATTCTTACCTGCAAAGATTAAGCAATTCACTCTGGGTACCAGTGATTTATCTAATTACCCACCAAGTCACTCTCCATCAACTATACAATTCATGTTACTGCTGGCATTTAGATCTTTTTTTGATCAGAGAGTATATGTTTTCAATTTTGTATATCAAAGAGCTTGAAGATGATGTTCCTGTAGGAACTACTAGAGCAGGAATTGATGGACAGTTGCTGCTTTGGAAGCTAGAGCTTTCTAAACTCCAAGTAGTGTCAGCAAACAGGAAAATGAATAACTGAATAATAACATTAAATCTCTGGAAGTCCTAGCATGAGTAAGCATGGAAGAACTTGCTGAGCAATGTTGATACCTAAATTTATTGCCTTCTCCCAGAGCTGAAGGAATTTAATTAGACCTTTTTAATATAATAAATTCAATATTTTACCTAGCATGTATGCATCCCAAATTAGAGGTAAACAATACCCTAAACATCTAGTAATATAAAAAATAAAATGTAATATAATATTTTCTGTACTTGGCTGTAGCTTTTCATGTTATAAATCCTTACTTTCTATATTCTCTGCCTCACTTTGGCCAGTTTAAGATGAAACCAATTATTTAATCTGCTTCTAATCTATTTATATATAATCTATCTTTATCTGCATCAATGATGGACTGGAAAGAAGAAGGACCTTAATAGGATATTTTAACTTCACTGTAACTCTTAACATTGTAGGTTATTTGCATGTCACTAAAAGGAAGGAAGAAGAAAAATAGAAGGAATAATAAGGACAACATCTAAGAAGCAGAGAAACTATGCTCTTGGGTAGGTATCTTTTCATCCTGTTTTACAGATGAAAGAGCTAAGTCTCAGTAAAGTGAAGTAACTTGCTTAAAGTTACTCTGCTATAAGTGACAGAGCTACAATTGAGCCCAAATTCAGTGTTCTCAACAATTTAGCTATGCAGGGAGATTAAAGAGTTCCCAATAACTCAAAAACAAAGTTTAGTTATATGAATAAGTAAACCTAGCAGTAAGCATAAAATATTATAGTACATTGATCATGGTGAGGGCAGGGCAATTTCTTCTCATCTGAAAAGCAATTTAGTCTCTTCTTTTAGAGTAGACACATCTGTTACTCTTGATAAACTATTCATAAATATGGAAAACACTGGACGAGACACACTAAACTATGCCCATGAAAATGTAGTTGAAAACTTTATTCTTACTTTTAAATGAATGTGATGTATAGTTACAAAAACTCATTGGACCACAATAAAAATCTTTAAACAGAAAGCTGAATTTACACATAAACGATTTGGTCAAGAACCTAGAAATAAACAAAAATGTTCTCCAAAGAATTATAAAGAAGAAAAGTCATAGTAAATGTACCACATACTTTCTTTACTAGAATGCCACTGTCCTCCCTCGGAAGCTACTGACTCTTATTCCAGGTACAATCCTAATGAGTTAGTTTTCTTCTTTGTAATCCAAAGCTCATTAAAGCAGTGAATAGAAAGATTTAAAACATTTCAGTTATTTGGCTATCCTATAGGATAAACATGAAAAAATGACAATGACAAACTTCGAAAAATAACTCAAGAAAGAGAAAGATGATAACTGAGGTCAGAGCCTGCAGGTCAAATTCAACCTGCTGCCTGTTTAATGACAAAGTTTTCTGGAAATTAGCTATGTTTGTTCACAATCTACTATATACAGCTTATGTAGTGCAGTGGCAAATTTGTGTAGTGGCAACAGGAACCACATGGCCTGCAAAGTTTAAAATATTTGCTATGTTGCCCTATGCAGAAAAAGCTTGCTGACCCTATGGTCTAGATCATTAAAAGTGTAGATAAATAGTTTTCTATACCTCACTGGGCCCTGAGTTATCCAGAAATTGTTGGCTTATGTTTAATAGACTTCAGTATGCACTGTTTAATAAAGCATTGAAGGATGTAATGCATTTTAGAAAGGTTTCCAGGAAAGTTGATTGATTATTTTTTAACTGACACAGCTCAAACATTTCAGTTAACCAGAAGGCCATTTACCCTATAGGACTGCCAAAATAACTGACATGTTTTAAATCTAGTATTTAAAAAGAAACTATTCAGAAGTTGAAATCTTAAAATTATTCACTGGCAAAAGCAGGTGAGCTAAAGGAAATCATGCCCCTTGGTAAAGGATTTTCTCCCTTATGATCAAAGTTTGTGATCCAGAGTTGCAGGGCTATAGAAGACTGTGTTCCCTAAACTGAGCATGTTGGAAACACTGATATCAGACAAGTGAATTGGCATTTTTTGAAGAACTACTGCTGTAATTTAAACTACTCCTTGATCTTTCCCCAAAGCATGCTAAAGAATCTAATTTCCATAAAACTTTCTAACCCAATTTGAACAGTATAATGTGGACAGTAGGGAATAAATGGGTTTGATCAATTATGAATTTATATGATATGTTAGTAAGCTATTCAGCCTACCTCTTACAATTCAGTATTTTGAACACTAATGCCATGCTACATAATTTTAAAATGGTGCATTTCAGAAAAACCTCACTAGGGCATATTTGCATATTTGGAAATCTAATTAACCCAAGCATATCTTAAGGCTTTCAAGAGAGAACATACAATAACATTTTTGTCAGCTGAATGTTTGCTGGAGGCTATGTAAGGATTTGATCATCTGGTGTAATTTAACCCTTTAGCTCCCAATTTGAGTTAGGTGCCGTGGACTCTGGGAGCTAAGTGTATGTACACTGAATCTTCCCTCCTTGCTAGACCTGGCAGGAAGAAGAGAATCCTTGCAGCTTCCACAACACATCTATTGCTTGTGATTATTCTCTCTGCTACTAAATCCAAATGTAAAACTATCTCTCCACCCCTACTTTACATAATACAAATAAGAGCTACCTTTCTTACAGGAATACTTGAATTAGGTGAAAAAAATCACCATGCTGCTTAGAAAGCAAAACATTCCTTTTATATTTTTCTGTGAGGGGAAATATTTCCAAAGGAGAGAGGGGCCCAGTGAGGGACACTGCTGGACCCACTTCCCCAGCTGAGACCAACTCTGCTCTTGGTTTTTATTTCCTCCAGTGGGGTTTTCCTCTTCCCCTAGGTCAGAATCTCTGCCCACCACCAAAAAGGAAGGATCAGAAAGCAAATGCCAGTTCTTTGATTCCTACAAGGCTCCTTACTAAATGGTGAGACTTTGATTCCTGTGGGTAACTCTCTCAGCACACCTCGGAGAGAAGATTGTCCAGACCAAAGTCCCACTCACTTGCAGTATTTTTCTTTCAGTTTTGGCCATTTACTTTGAGAGTGAGAAAGAAGAGCCATATTTCCTTATTCCTGCATCTTCCCAGCGCTTGCTGCAGAAAGGAGGCGTGGCCTTTACCTGTTTTGCCAAGTTCTCTGAGGATTCACCCCTGCTAGAGCAGCCATGAAAGGAAAATGTTTGCTCTGGAAGAAATGGACATTACTTATATCAGAATTAGCTAAGAAGGAAAGTGGATTTATGAAGAATCCGGATATATTCAATAGACTCTAAATACATTAAACTAGAAGTTAAAGGGGAATAAAGTAAAAAAAAAAAAAGTCATGCACTTAATTTGCAACAATATACAGTCAGTTACGTTAAAAAAGAACGCATAGTGCTTATGTTTTTTGAAATTGCAAATTTGTTCTAGGAGGATAGATACATTAGGGGATAATTTGCAAATTTCACGTTTGTTCATGCTGAATTCTTGGTCAAAAACACTAGGTGAGCTCAGAAAACTGCATCCAGCCGAACTGCAGTGTGGTGAAATTTACAAAACACAAGCAAGACACATCTCCAACTTCTCATTTTACCCCTGGTGTTATGACTCAGAGTCATGCCCATCTGTTGTCACAACTCTTCATCATATTTCAGATCACCTCCTTCCAGCACTCAGCCAAAACCCTGTGACCCTAACTTTTACAAGTAGACTCCAGGATTCTCTCAAAGTACACTGTCACATTTATTGTCGTATTAGTAATGTCATATTAGCATGTATTCATTAACTGTTTAACATGTATAAAACTGTGCTACCATTTTTATTAGGTTCTTAGCTTTTTAATATTTTGTTTATTCCTGATGAAGTGCTTATGTTTGCCCCAACCCCTAAGCTACAATATTCTATGTAGCATGATGAATTTAGAAACACTTGTATCACCTTATAACAGAACTGACTGTAGATCAGATTTCATTGTTTTATTAAAGATCAAAGAAAGGGCAGAGGACAGAATCAATAACATTTAGCTGATAAAATGAGACAAATGTTTTTATGTATCTTGCTAGCTAGAAATGATCAGTTCATTGATAGTCCTTTTGGTATTTTAAAACACAAAGGATTCTTTGGTCATACATCCCAATTCAGCTCAGATGTCATCTCATCCAATAAACCCTTCCTAAAACCAAAATCGACCCCAGTCTGTACTAGATGCCTCTGTTATGTCCCATGTCATTTAAAGCCTCCTGCTCACACCTTTGACAACGACCTCCTCACATCACCCTGCATCTGTTTACTTATTCTTCTCATTCACTAGACTACAAGATCTTTAGAGAGCTCTTTGTGTATATATTTTGATTCTGAGCATGGTGCATGGTATCCAGCACAGGGGAGTTGCCCAGCAAATGTTTGTGAAGGAAGAATAAAGGAATGTCCAGTGCTTGTGTCACTACAGCATGGTACTTCGCACAGAGCAGACTAATATAGGATCAACTGGAAGAAAAAAGAAAAGAATCTAACAATAATCATCATAGCAATAATAAGTTTACTTATTTAGTGGGAAATGCATTAAGTAAAGTGATCTCTTGAAATTGTCAAGTGAAGCCTTCATATAAATAATATAATTTTCTCTTTATAGATGCTAAGAAAGGAAGATGACTATGATATTTTAAAACCTGGATGGAACTGTTAAATACCTCAAGAGATCTGGCTCAGTTCTACCATTAGGCAGGTCAGCTCTTAAGTCTTCCAACCATTGGGTGTTCATTCTATTTAAAACATCTTCAAAAATTACATTATTCTCTTGGTAGCCTTAGGCAATGTTCAATGATATCTTATAATCAAGAAATCCCTTCCAATGTAAAAGCAAACATTTTCTAGCTACTTTAAACTAATTTGCTTTGCTCTCACTTCAGAAGGGATGGAGAACTAGTCAGCATTCTTATTATAAACCTCTGTATACTGTAAGACAGTTATTAAGTCATCGCTTAGCTTTCCTAGTTAAGTTTCCTAGCTAAGCAACCAAACTCCTTTAATCTTTACCCATGTGACCTATTTTACATGCCATTAAGCATTTCTATTATTTTCCTACAGGCCTTTTCCAATTTTCACACTTCCTTTTAAAATGTGGGAACTCTAAGTCAACAAAATAGTTTAATAAAAGCTTAGACAATGCCAAACATAACAAAGGATTGTTTCCTAGCTCTCTAATTCCAGTGCCACATGACTTTTATAGCATGCTTTGTGAAGAGCCAGCGAGTTCTTACCACTTCTCAGTGCCTGGAAGTCCTCAGGCACTCCCTACAGGCATAGAATTTGAAGGGGATTGGCACTTACACTCTCTGTGACAGTAGCTCAAAGGTGCCCTGTGCACATGTAACACCTCTGTGTCTGCTCTCACCAGCTAAGGGTGTTGGGGATGTGGAGCATGGTCAAGGTGTGGCCTCCTTTTAATTTCACAGGAGCTAAGTGTGCCTTTTGCAGAGCAAAGCTGGCCTGTGTAGTCTTATTTCAGGGCGGCTCTGCTGACTCACCTTGAGCTCACAGTCCTTTTCTTGTCATAGCTGTGCTTACACATTTTTTCTCCCTCTGCTGACAGTATAGTTTGCTTTTCTCTCGCAGGATATAACCTTGAATTTGTTCTGTATTTTTGAAATGTGATTTATATAATTTATTAAGATTATTTTGAATTCTAGTTCTAGCTTTCCAAGTGTTTGTAACTCTTGTTAGCTTAGTGTAATCTTCAAATTTAATCAGTATGCCTTTTATTCTGTCACCCAGGAAATAATAAAAATGCAGAATGGACTCTAACTTGGAAACCAGAGCTGAATCCTGAAGATCTCCAAATAACAGACCCTTATGGTTAATGATAAGGAATTGGGGAGAGGAGGAGTGGTGGAAATTTCCTTAAAAATAGTGCATATTTACAAAACACAATGGGATCTAATTAAAAAAAATCTTATTTATTAAGGGTAGCAATTTACAGGTGAAATTAAAAGGTGGTAGTAAATAGACCATGACTTCATCCATTGTTTTTCTTTAGCCTGTATGAGTTAATAATCTAACATACAAGGATATTATACCACCTTGGGTAGATTTTTTATTTATAAAACAGAAAGATAAAATTATAACCAAGGTTTTGCAGTGGGGATATTTATTATACTATATTGTACTATATTACTGTCACTGTGGAACCTAAAAATAGAATCAATACCTAACTAATTAACTGCTTAAAAATGTAAATTTTAGAAAGATTATTAAGTCAAAATAGGAAGTAAAGGTAGGGGACTGGTCAATGGAGGTGATGGTGATGCCATAAGATCAAGTTGCTGAATGAGTCAACAAAATGATCACTGTATAACTATACAGACAGGCAAAAAAATAAATAAATAAATAAAAGTTAGTGTATAGTCACTTTAAAATTAAATGCATTCAGCCAAAAAGATTCCATTACCATCTAGCTTCAAACTGGATGACCTATTTACACAGTTAAACAAAAAAGAGTTGAGCAATTATGTCTTAATAATTGTAAAGGCTTTTTTCACTGGTAACATTTAACTAGATAAGTAAAGTTAATTTCCACTAAAAAATATTTTATTCCAGAGCAGTTTTCATCAGATAGCATTTCTGTTACTGTTGTAACAATCTCCAAAAGATATAAATACTCTCTATAGAGACAATTAACAACAATATCAGTTAATCAAAAATACTTATTGACTGAAAATTCAATTGCTATTAGTTTCTTACTTGCTTATTTCTTCTTTCTCTTAGTACCAGATTTAGTTATTTGAGTATAAGTTGTTTTGTGCAACTGTTTGTTAGATGCTTACATAACTACGGAAAAATGGGTCAAGAGAAATTTACAAAAAATTATCTCACTAGACTTGGATTTATGGAATGTTTGACAAATGGGTATCTCCTGTTAACAGAAAAAGGAACATATATCAAAAGAAGAAAAAAATCTGAGCTGTGATGTTCAGCAAAGAGTTAGTGAACTGACCTTGGAATTGTATTATATAAACATACAATTCTCCCCCATTTAGTTTTCTGCTGGCATATACACTCTGTCTGCATATAATGTTAATGCATCATTTATTTATATCAAAAGAATGCCCTAGACAAGCATCCTAAAAATGTATTAAGATTATAGTCTTTGTTCTGGGAGTAAAAGAACTTGAGAAAGTTCTCATCCTTAAAATATGCTATTTTATAAAATCAATTCTCAGATATTCAGCATTTAGTCATTGAACTGTGGGTTGCCTATAAAAATGTTTAAATCCTTCTCTTTCTTTTTTTCATATATTGGCATTGAATGAACATTATATCAAAGACAAGACAGGTTTCTTGAGGCAAAACTATCAATTTAGACGTCTTGCCAGAAACTTGTGGAAATTCACTTCCCCATTCTAATCTTATTTTTCATTACAGTCCTTGAAATATGTTTAATTAATAGGATTAAGTCCATGGCGAAGTAAACAGATCACATATAAAAATGATATCATAGTATAGAATTTCAATTCTAATATAACAGCAACTTAAATGTATTCTTACTAAATACTTTATTTGCTTTTTATTTACATAATAGTCAAGAGTAAAGAGGTAGATGAAATCTTTTAAAATCAACACATGATTTTTATTTGTGTTGGCACAATCCATTACATTAAAGAGAACTTAAAAAGGTATCACTGTCTATCTGAGATCAGGATACTTTTTTTTATAGTGCTATTCATTGTGATGGCGTTAAGATTAGTGAAATTTGATGTATGAATCGAAATGGGCAGGATAAATAAACTATTTTATACACAAAGAATTCTAGAAATCAAAAGAAAAAGGACACATGGAATCTGAATCAATCTAGATGTAAATTTGACAGTTCATTTAAATAACATCAAATATCCCAACTGCAAGGTTTAATGAGAAATCTTGCTCCTACTAGATTGTGCTGATTTTCCTAATTAGTTAAAACTTATTTTTTAGGAAAAAATAAAGCTTAAACATGGTTGGCCTAACATAAGTCACAAAGTTTTTTAGAGAAAATATTTAGTATTCCAACAGAAAGGTAATTATATCAATAATGGGCATTATTGTTATATCACACTCATGAATATATGAATTCAAATATATTCAAAATGAATATAAATATTAGTTTACTCCAACCATTTGTTTTTCAATACATTTACCAAATGTGGACAGAACAGTATTCAACCAAAGGTTAGGATGGTTATGTTTGTATATTTGAAAGCTGGTGATGGTAATATTTTCCTCTATAATTTCTATATCAAAACTTTCAAATATTTTTCCATGAATAGTATCTTTTTACAGACAGACACAAAAGGTGTTAGTATAAAAAAGTTCAAAAGCCAAATACAATTCTGAGAAGATTGGAAGACTTCTGCTAGCATTCTCCAAGGGATAATAAATCTCCACATGTTACATGATTCACACTGACTTCTCTCCGGGCTGATATATGGTCACTTGGAAGAATCACGACTTTATTTTAAAAGTCTGTCTTATCTCCACTCTATATAAGTATAAAGAACATTTTTAGTATTAAGGAAGCAGAAGAATCTAGGATTCTCCATCTGCAATTTATCTTCTTCTTACTAGATTTCCCTCAAACCAGCAATTACCGAAGTAATTGTAACAATGATATAACAATGTCTGAAATACATGGGAAAAAGATATTATTTGGATTGTTCATGTGTATCTTGAGCTAACACATGATATTTCGTCAACAAAGAGTTACTGAGTAAATTATTAATTTTATGTAGCGCTAGATACTGGAAGGAAGTGAAGAAAAAAAGACCCTACCCTTTCCTCTCGTTGTTCATTATGTATAAACTCAAAGACTAGCGAGTAGTGAAACTGGTGGCAGGAATTTGAGGGTGGGTGGTGTCTGCCTGCGATTTCCTCTGAGTGTGTACTCTGGGCTTGCAGTGTGACTATTTGGAGATGCCTGGTCCAGATAACAGGGAAAAAAAAATGCCATCTGAGAAATGATGTCAGTAGAAAAAAAAGCACATTTTGTTTAGAAAATAGTTTAATGACTTTTTTCCTCTTGGTTTTTGGGATATTTCAAGCAATGGCAAGCAATTGGAGGGAAAAAACATGAGGTAGTAAAAGAGAACATGGAACAGACTTTGCTATAAATGGTCTGTAAACTGAGGTCAGGCTATACCATGTAGAGATAAAAACAAAATTCTAGTTCAACAGTGGGGGAATAAGTACTGGATTACATTAGGAGAATGAAAGACATTTTAAATCCACATTTACATCCACTCCCTTTCCTTCTTTCCAAGCTCATCATTGTGAATTGACAGATGGGATTAGACATTTCAAGGGTGTTGCTATTTAGTAAGCAACTAAAATTAAAAAAAAAAAATTCTATGCCCTGCTGTTACTATATGACAAAGAATACACAGTAGGATGTAGGCAGGTAGGAGTTAAGTCTTATTCATGTATTCTACTAAATTATTCATAAGAAATCATTCTTTCTAAGCAGGTTTACAAAGAATCATAATATACTGATTAGTAAAATTGGGGTTTATTAAACTGTGTATATTGCAAATGTTTTAAAAATGAAAAGGAACTGCTGTTATCACTGAGTTATTTATTGTATTTAAGGGTTATCATCTATTTTCTTTGTAATTTTCTGTATTTTGCAAATGATAAGGAATATATACAAACACAGTGGAATGAGTTCCCTACTATAATGCTATGAGCTTTAAATTTATATTGCTATATTTTCAGTGCTCTTACAAGGTGGGTATTATTATCCCTTGTTTACAAAGGAAAAAACTGATGCTCAAAGAAAGTTAGTCTTGCCAAAGTTCAGACACAGGTAATTGTCAGAGGTCAGATATTTTTTAAAGAAAAAATAATAATGAACAGTGAAGAACTGCTTTTTATCAATTCCTGTGAAGGACATTTATGGGCTTTAAATATAACCTTGACAATTCTTTACAGCCATTACAGGAGAGCCTTCACCTGAACTTCATGGACATCCCAAAGATTGATGCCAGGGAAACATTGATAAATTCTACTTAAACATACCTAAGTGCATTTCTCTGGGCCGGGGGTTCACGACTTTCATCGGACAATAATCAGATAAAGTGCTTATTTCAGAAAGAACCCTAGCACATAGTTCATGCTTTCAAAAAATCTAAGTAATATTCTTTGGATGGTTGGAATCTCGTAAGAGAGCAAGGTGATTAAAGGGGTATTAGGAGTGTAGAGAGTAAAAGCCAGAAAGCAGTTATAGTGAGGAAAGCTGAAGGGACCCTGAGCTGGAGAGCAGAAGAGGAAGAAGAATGGAAGAGCATGACTCTCAGACACCTGCAAGATCAGAACAGCTGGAGGGTTTGTCAAAAACACAAACTGCTGAGTTCTGATTCAATCAGTTTTTGGAGGGGCCAGAAAATTTTCATTTCTAACAAGTCTGCAAGTAACAGTGATGTTGCTGAATAGGGACTATACAAAATGTTTGCAGTCCAGGCTCTACGGTCCAGTAGAGTTTAAACCCTTGGCCCACTGTTCACTAGGTATGTGATCGTTGACAAGATATTTAACCTCTCTCTACCTCAATTTTCTAATCTGTAAAATGAGGATGATTATATCTAGTGAAGACTGAAATGGATAATGCATGGGGAGAGCTTATTCTAATGCACAACACACATTAAGAGCTCAGGAGACTTTATGCAAAACTGATAAACTCAACAGCTCAATATATCCATGTGTTCTCTCTCTCTCTCTCTCATTCTCTCTCTCTCTCTCTCTCTCTCTCACACACACACACACACACACACACACACACACACGTATTAAACAAAGTTATGTAATACTGAAACAGCTCCCACAGGAAAAGATAATATAGCAAATCAAAGCAAATTGAGTATAATATAGTTTTAATTATCTTTCAGATAAATAAACCCTTTTCAAATTATTGAGTCAAGCTAATCGTATCATTGCTACTTCCTTAAATTTCCAGCATTTCAGTCACGGCAAGCCCATCAGTGCTACGGGAATCCATGGTAACCACAAAAAGTAAACATCCACCTACCCATTAGTGCCAGCAATTATTTGGCATTTGTTATGTTAGTTAAACTGTGTAATGATGTGTGAGAAATCAGTTTCTGCTTCTTTGACCCTTTGGAAACTGGTTTTCCTCCCCACTTTGCCTTGCTGAGACTCCAGAGTCTGACAGCTGTACCTTCAGGGGCTGATTCCCTCACAAGCCCTTTCTGGAAATGAGGCAGTAAACATCTTGGTCGCTTCTAAAAGAGTAAGAATCTACTATAGGGGCTTGATTATTGATAATGACCATTTCTATTTTGGGACTAACATCTAACTAGGACTTGTATTGTTCATTTTAACAAGTGTTCATCATGAACCCTGAGCTAGTCTTCTGAGAACATTAATTTTGGGTCCATGTGATATACTAGAACACAATAAAAGGACTATTTTCATGCTTTTAAATTAAAGAAAAAAAGTCCTGTTTACATACATTTAAGATATACAAGGAAAAGGAAACTACATAAAAAAATAATCTTCAAGAAAAACAATTTTAAATGTAAATGGATCTTCATGCTCTTACAAATCGTTGACCTTCATTCTAAAGAAAGATACCACAGATCTAAAACTAGACAGAAATTTTACTTAATGAAATCTTAACAGATTTTAACTATGTCTCCCTAGTAAACCACACTGATTAAATTCTGGAAGAGATACAAACATGAATAAGGGCTTGACTATTATCGGGGAACTAAAACGTAGAGATGATTAAAACTTAAAACTTAGAGATGCCCATGACCGTGAAGGGAAGAGGAGAGGATTGGGGCCTGGGTGAGGTCACAGAATACACGAGGATGACACACATAAAGCAGAGTGGGAAGTCCAGCTTGGCTCGAGTTGGAGCTCATGCTGGAGAGAAGTAGTAGACAAAGTGAAATAAAAGACAACTTGGGGGGTGAAAATGATTTCCATGGATCTGATCACCCTGTTTAAAGTCAAAGGTCTTGTTAGCCAGAATCTGGATATCACTGTAACATTTAATTTGCTTTGTTGTTTCTGCACTTCTATGCAGGTTGTGGACATACCTAAGAAAATGTTTAAAAGGAATGACTGCAGACATAGGTAGTATTCTGTTTTCACAGGAATAGAGATCTGACCAGGCAAGTGACCCCTTGCTAGGTCAGAAAAGCTGAGGGAAAAGAGCAGAGAGAAAGCTGCTCAGACAGAGTAGGGAAAGGCGGAGGAAGAGGACTAAGTAGGTTGCCCTATACCCACTGTATTCGGCTTCGAGTATCCCACTGGTCTAATAAACACTTGAACTACTCTGGGCAGAAATGAGTTCTCTTTAAAGAAATCTCAGTTGGCAGTGGCAGTTCCTGTTTTAAAGCATATGAAAACACAGTACTAGGGCAGGAACATTATACAAAAGCAGCACTCTCCTTGATATTTTTGCCAACATGTGAAGGGAGAAAAATCAATGAATGAACTTAGTAAGTAAAAGCAAGTTTACTCTAACGCTATGCCAAGATGACTTCTTTACTCCACCATGTTGGTGGGCCCCTTCTACACTTCCCTTCATTGCAACCAAAAATACAATGGCTGGCTATATGGACATTATACTTGAATATACCTTTATTAGAGAAATCTGTACAGAGACCTGAACTAAAACTGATCACAACACTGTTAAACACCAGTGCCTATTCATTGTGCAGTATTTCTAATATAATTCTAGAGTAAGAGCAAATGGGGACCTAACTATAATGATATCTTAATGAGGAGAGTGTCACATAATATTCTTTAGGTAAAAACAAAAAGACAAGGATGAACCCTGGGTACAAGGGTAAAATACATTTGAAAATACAATAATCTACACTCAAAGTCTGAGAGATTCTCCTCTTTTACTGGAGTGCAGATACTACATAAATGAATTTTCTTTCATTTATAAATGGAAAAGCCTGAAAGAATTATTTATAATTCAAGATACCTGAGGGCATAATTTTAGGGTTATAGTATGGGACCATCAATGCTGACCTTACTTATACAAGATTTTTTTTTTTATTAGTAGGATGTCAAGGAAATGTACCAGGTTAATATAAAAACAAATCCTTCAACATTCAGTAACACAACTATGAAGTATTGTTTTATAATCCTTTTACTCAATGCACTGATGAATATAATATATGGCAATGAACTTGCTGTGAAATAATACTGATATTTCAAAACGAAATTTTTCTCTGTTGAGAATCAGAGGAAAAATGCATACTATTTGCTAGGGGTGCTGCTTGGCTAAACTTCATTTATGCAGATTTTAGGTTAATTGACATGACTCACAGACAAGGGTTCTCTAAACTATTTTACTGAGCATACATGCTTATTATAATGTCATGTTAAGAAATGGAATGTAATCTGTCTTTGTGTCATACTTAATAGATTTCTAGTAAATAACCCACAAGTACTCTTTATATCAGTTGATGAATTATACTAATGCCCCATGGTACTTTTGTAATTAAGGATCCGAAAGTCTTTCCGTTATAATCCAGACTCAAGGTAGGGAACAAAAGAAGAGGTTTTCATATTTCCTGGCCTGACCGTTGTTCCTTCATGCCCCTCTGCCACTTCAGGTCATGAGAAATGTATCTATCAGGCTAATCTCAGAAAAGAAAATGGGAAGTTGTTGTTTGGTTATTAGTAACCTCTTTTTTTTTTTTATCAAGTCATTATTTTCTCCAGCTTTCTTGTCCCTCCCATCAGTCTCTTTCCCTTTTTCAAAAAAGTCCTATTCACCTTCATCTAGAGCAGACCTGATGACTTTCCTTACTCAGACTTGGTGACAAGCTCTGTTTCTTCTGAATGAAACCTGAATGCCCCGCAGCTGAGATGCACAGTAAAAGAACTCTTGACCCTTTGAAAAACAATGATGAACTTCATGAGCAAAATCAATATGTAGAGAGCAAAGGGAAAGAGGAATTTGGTTGATGGGGAACCTATTTCAGAAATCAAACATGAAAATACCAGGAAAACCAGGAGATAAAACTACAACCTTCAGGAACCATCCCTAAGTAGCGCTTCCAACAGTAAGAATGTCAGAACAGCTAAGCGAGGGGAGGAAGCAGAGTCCAGTCAAAACTGAAAACTGACAAGTTGTGCTCCCCAAGTTATTTTGGGTGGAGGCATCATGCCCTATCTGCATTAATACCAGAAATGGAAATGGATGGGATCAGGTGGGGGTGGAAAGGAATAAGAGAGGTAGAGAGGAAAACTGATGAGAAAGGGTACGACGGGTGTTATGGATGGTTTAACCTGCTTTCAAATGAACCAAAAGCACTGAGGTCCCAAAGAGAAGAAATGGAGTGGCCAGTTCTGTCCTCACACAAACAATATTTTAAAAGTCTTGAAATTTCCATCACAGGCAGCCTGGGTGGTTTAGTCAGCGAGCACAACATTGGTGGTTCACAGAGGTGAGGTTTCCTCAGTACAAAGCCTGTTGCATCAAACTTGACAAATTACCTGGCGACAATTACAATTACTCAGGTCTATTAACAAGGTAAGCTTAGTTATTTAAAACACAGCCAAAGAGTTAGAGTACCATTTCCATCTCCCTGTTATGAATTTTTAACTTGTTAAATGTTTTAAATTTATAGCATACATTGTACTTAACTTCCTCTTAGAAAATACAGACATAGTACATTACTATTAACATGTGAGTACATATTGTTCGACTAACAATATTAACAAAAGTTCCACCACTTATACTGTGAGGCCCACAGAACTACTGTGGATCTAGTTCTAGAAAATTCTGTGCACAATATTTTCATTGTGCTAAAATAGGGAGTCAGTCATACAACTTCACTTCCCAGCTGCTCCTGAGTTCCTGGTATCCACTTGCCATAACATACTCTACATCCTTCAAATGATCTTTTCTTTTGCTCAGATGAGAGCCAGGTTTTGTTTCTTGAATTAAAATAGCCTGAAACAGTTGGGGAAAATCAAATAAGAATTAAAAATGTCTACCATGCCTATTTTGCCCAGACATGCCTTTCTATTATGCACTGGATTATATGACCACAGAGGGAAAAATCTGTTATGCTTTAAAGGTGGGTAAAAGATATTTAAATACTGACAGATATTATTCAAAAATAAGTATTCATTTTAGCACATATTAAGGACACTGCACATAGAATCCTCATACATGCATTTTTGGGCCAAAGGAAGAAAGTATTTTTTGTTGCGAAAGTTGTATATACATTTTTACAGTAAAAAGTTTACACTAGCCTTTTGTAGAAAATCAGAATGAATTAGTATGGTGTATACGATAACCTACTATGTCATCATGCCAGAAGTTTGACCAATTCCTTTTCATGGAAGTTTGAAGATGTCAAGTTCATTTTTAAACCCATGGCTAGTTTCATCTACTTTAAACCAAAAATGACAAAATAGAAATTGACTGGGGGGAAAATTCTGCAATCCACTGCTCTTAATATTTGATAATCCATGTGAAGCAGGTTTACCATAAACTCTGTGACAGAACAAAGATGACAGATAAACTCCTGTGACCAAATTAATTGGAAATAGATGCCTCAGTTTTGTGATCCTATTTCAGTTTTTGAAAGAATTATATGCACCTTCAGAGCATGCCACGTCTAGGGATGATCAGTCCTTGTACTGCTGGCATCAGGCTGATATGGCAGGTTGCCAAGTGTCTCAAGAGAAAGCTAAAAGTTCAGTGAAGGTGGCGCAGACTGCATAGCTATTCCAGGATTACCACAGAGAACATTCTGGCTTTACTGCTGAAACTTAAGAGAGTTAGAGAGCCATTTTCTTTGTGTCTGTGATGTGTGTTGTATGAAGCTTCTTAAATTGGACTCATTTTGTCATACTGCTGAGAAAAATAAGTTAAAGTAACAATGCATTTTATCAGGCCATCTGTATCCACATATCTTTTTCCACCTTTATTATGATTTATACATGTCGGATGATCTAACATTAAACCATGGTAAGTAATCCAAATGGTCATCTACCTATGAATTTGCAGTTCATATACAAAAAGCTGAGTACACACACAGCCAAAAATGCTGTTAATTAAATGATTAAATATCACACACATTCTAATTGTTACCATACCATAATTTCTCTTGGATTTGCTTCAAAATATTCCAGTGTATGAGGGAGAATTAGAATGGTGAGTGTATAGATAAAAAAAATTCAAGTGCTTTTGGTAATTGCTAAAATTGGGTAATAGGTACATATGATTATATATAGCTTTTTGTAGAGACTTTTGTTAATGTTTGAAATTATCCATGGTAAAAACACTTAAAAACATAAAAATTGGTAACTTTAGAAGGTTTTAATGTTATCTAATGCGTTTGAAATAAATTTATTTTCAGACTAGAAATAAAATCTACCGAATTTTGAACTATTTATATAATACTATAATAAATTGGAGATAAAATTTGTCTATAGTCAGATTAAATATACGTGTCTAATGCAGACATATGTTTTTATATTGATAAATCTACTTGCTTTGTCAAATCAACCATATCTAAAAAAATGTAAGGAAGTCTGAAAAAAAAACATGTTTGATTTTAATGACAAATGATGTTGATACTCTCAAGTTAATCCCTTTTTAACAGGAATTTAAACAGAAAAAAATCAGTTTAAATGTGAGGACAATGTAATATAAAACTACCACTGATTTTAATGCATTTATCAGTTTATTTGGGAATAGGCTGCAAGATGTACATTTACACTTAAAGAATTCAAACCTTGAGGCCTCCCTGGTGGCACAACAGGTAAAGTCTCAGCACCATGAAGCTATCCAGAGCCATTGCAGTGCAAGTTCGATACCTGGCCAGGGAGCTTCCCACATGGTGTGGCAGACCTCTCCTGCCTCGCCTGCTGTTCCCCTCAGCTGTGTACTTCAGTAGATCCACCTGTTCTGCTCCCCACTCTGTCTCTGGTGGATCCTCTCACCAGCCCACACCTCTGGCCTACACCCCAAGTTCTTATATGCATAAATAAATAAATCTTTTTTAAAACATTGATGTTTTTTTTTTTAAAAGAATTCAAACCCTGATAGCTTGATAATCTCTTGAATGTAATAGGGATACATACTTAAATCAAGAAAATTAAAGCTCTTAATTTAAAATGTAAGTTTAAGTAAACAAGTCTTTTAAATGATATTTAATTGAAATCATTTTTGACAAAACTTGATATTCTCAGTAAAAAAAATAAAGCATAACAATGATGCAAAAGACAAATTAAAACAAATGTTGGAAAAGAAGTAGAGAACCCTTATACATAGTTGATGGGAATGTAAATTGGTATAGCCATTACGGAAAATGCTTTGGAAATAACTAAAAAGAGTAAAAAAAGAAATTCTATATAATCCAGTTACCCCCCCTTCTGTGTACTGACACAAAAAAATACAAAAACCTAATTCAAAGAGTTATATGCACCCCCATGACTATGGCAACACTATTTAAAATAGCCAAGAACTTAAAACACCGGTTGATGAAGGATAAAGAAGTTGTGGTATGTACAGTCAATTGAATACTATTCAGCTATAAAAAAAGATGAAATCCTGCCATTTGCAACAACATGGGTGAACCTACAGGGTCCTTTGCATATTTATCACATCTTAAATTGAAAATTACTAGTAAATTCAGGCCAAATTGTAACAAAAGCCTTTAAATACAGTTTCGAGCAACCACATTTATAAAACAATGGCTGGACATGATCTAGCTCTTCGAGAAGAGATAGATTGGGAAACCCAGGAAAGGGAAACACATAACAGGTTGTTATCATAGGGGAAGGAGTCTGGGGTCTGAATGAGATGGGTAAAGGGACTCAGCTGTATGGTGGAGGATAGAATCTATAGAGTTTGGTGATGACCAGGATATAGTACATACAGACGCTGAATTACAGTGCTGTACACCTGAAACATATAATGTTAGAATCCAATGTTACCTCAATAAAAATTTATAAATAAGGTAACACATATTGTAGCTTAGAAACTTCAGTTATTTTGTGTGCACAGTCACTAGTTATTAAAAAATATGACATTAAGAAAGATATACGAAGTGGTATACAAAAGTTGAAAATCACACAGTGTAGATGTTCAGCTACTTATATTTACTATTGTTTATTTTTTTAACCAACAATCATCTTTTTAAAAAAAATTTCTGAATCATAATAGTAGGGGCAGGTAAGTACTAGGTACTAAAACCTATGCTGAGAAAAGTAAATTTTTTTTTAATTTTAAAAGAATAATAAAGCCAATTACAGAATTAGATCTATTAAAAGTCAGGGGTCTTCTGTAAGTTCTTTCATATCCTCTTTCCTAATTTCTTCAGGTTTTTAAAGTGAGGTAAAAGGCTTATATAAATTTAGTAACTCAAGACCTATACCTAGTAAGACAGTCATATTGGCTTAGCCTGATTCCAGATAATGTTCTTTGCATATAATATGTTCAAGAAAATAAAACCTGTCTTATATGGACATATGACTTATTGTTTTAAAGCAGTATCTATAATAAAGATATTCAAAACTAAGAAATTTAGTGTAATTTAGGACAAGTTGAATAGAAGCTATGCAGCCATGGCTGGAAATGAGGAAAGTGGAAAAGAGGTTCTGACAGTCCTTAGTACTAAAGACCAAGCAATAAAAGACAATACTTTTCTAGTGTTTAATTCAGTCTGGGGTTTATTAGATGAAAATGAATTAGTGCTAATAGCAGAGAGGATTATTTTTAAATTAATTAGGTTCTTTATATAAATTTTGGCTAAATACTGTTGGAATTTTTTTTTTTACATACATGATAGAAAAGAAACAAAAAATCTACTAATGATAATTTTAAATCACCAATACAAACAAGAATATTACCAGGTTTTCCTTAGGACACAGGGTCCATTTTAATACAGTTCCTTTTTAACATAAAAATAATTTTCAAAAATAGGGATCAAATGACAAAAAAATTCAGAAGTCCTCTTCATAATATTTGCTCTGTGTGTATTAGCTACAACTTCCTGAATTCTGTGATTAGCCTGAAAGCAAGTAATTCCAAATCCAGGAGTCTAGCAAGATATCACCTTTCAACTCATTACCACTATTTTTCTACTGCAGAAACAGATTATTCTGAGAATTTACTGGTCAAACACTTTTCTTCACTTTTGCAATTTAAAATTTTTTTCAATCATTTTCTCTTGAAGATGTCATACAGAGTGCTAACGCTTTCATAAGCACAATCAACACCTACAAGAGCACTGAAAATTTGATATGAACTGAATATACAGACTGATACAAATAGTCCTTTTTCTAAGTTTCATTTTAGGAGTCGTATTCTTGCAGAGAACAAAAGAAATGATTTTATAAAAAGTAGAGCAATGTATTTAAATTAAAGATTACTACATATGGAATGGAACATCAAACACAAAAACTGGTACTATTGAATAGACCAAACTGGGATGCCTAGTTTTTAAATGTGAAATTTTTGCTTAAATGGATTTAAAGAAATGAAAATAATCTTTTAGATGTGATACATTTCAATTTTTTTAATCCATCAATTAACCATAAAAGTGAAAAACAACATAATGATCTGATCTTTCATTTAGCTTACTGTAGCCAATTGCCCACCTGGAATTTAACCCCCAAGCTAAAATTCCTCTTAGACAGCAATGTAATTTAGCAAAGAAGCCAACATTTGATTATATCTCATATGAAGAGGAAAATCCCAAATTTCTATATAACCTATCATGTCTATTTGCCCATGGAAGTGTTGATATCTCAACATCTAAATAAGAGTATACTGAAAGTATTTGGAGTTTGTAACAAATAATGACATAGTGTGATTCTCTGAATAAAGTTACTTTATCAGGTCCCCTGTTAGAAAAGTTTCTGGATCTCTAATCCAAAGGAACCACTACTGCTGGGCTCCAGGGGATAAGATTTTAAGTTCCTTTCTGTTCTGTGTTAACCCATCTTCATTTCTCTCCATGGAGGAAGTATGCATCTGAATTGGGATTCCAGGAGGGCAACTGGGTAACATGTTATAGAGATGAAATTTTCAAAAGAGCTAAGAGATTTTCTTTAACTACTGTGGTGGTCGTTTTCGTTTTGTATCTTGCTATAAGGCTTCACACCTTCCCATCTAGGCCTTTCACATGGGAAAAATGGAGCCACTGTCCCAGGAGAAAAGGCTACAGGTACAGGATGGGGATGTCTTTTTGTTTCAGTGCGATTACCTATCACCTATTCGAAGGCTGTTGTTTGGGGCTTGAGAGGGAGGGACTTACTTGGTCCTTCCTTAAAGCAAAAGGAGCACTGCATATTTTCTGGGTTTTTTTGTTTGTTTGTTTGAAATAAGAATTTTGTGTTAAGCTTGAGACCAAAGTTGTTCATTTATTCATTTAATAATTAATCATCAGGTGAATTAATGATTCGGGGCACAAGTTCTGAACAGTCTCCAGGAATTTGAATGCTGGATCCATTACTTAAAAACTGCAAAACTTTGGGTAAGTTATTTAATTTCTTTTTGACTTAGTTTTCTTATCTGTGATGTGGGACTATCAGAGCTGTCCTGACACATAACAAATGCTTAGTAAATAATAGCTACTATAATTGATCATTATTTAATATAAGAAATATTAACAATTCTAGTCTAGCATGGCAAGTAGCTAAGCAGGAGATACCACAAACAGAAACATGAAAGACAAGGTTCCTGCTGTAAGAGTTGATGCAGACATATTCTTCAGGATGACTAGGATTCATCTGGGTCAGGATTCCTGACGTGAAGTATCATCTTTATAACAATCTAATCTTATCCTTATAAGCATCAACATTCAGAATGACACCAGGCTCAAATCTGAGGGTTACTAGCTAAAATTTTCTGTTTATATTCAAAGAGGTACAATTCTGTATTTCGTTTGACTTATTACATTGGATTGTAAAAAGTGAAAGTATGTTGCCTTGAAGATGAATGAGAATGTACATGACTACAGATAGCTGCAAGCCAAAACACAAAGATGCTAGCCTTTCTCTTTGGCTCCTTCTGTCTATCTTCCAGCATGGAGTATTGCTTTCTAAAAGACTGGTTTGTCTGACATATTGCACAGCTGATAGTGCAGACATTGTGAACAGGGGGAAAAGGTAATGGTCCTTCAGAAAGCAGACAAAAGCATAAAAGGCGAAAGTTAGGATTAAGGCTGAGACTTCATGGCTTGTAGCCCCAGGGGAGTGGGAAGTGTCATGGAGAGAAAAGTTGTGAATATAGAAAAAATATTTTTATCCATGCATTTTTAATTTTTATTTTAAATTTACATCTTTTACATCATTGTGTATTCCCCATAAAAGTCCCACCACCAGTTCACCTGTGACCCATCACTATTGTCCCTTGCGCTCTTCTCTACTCTGTTTTGATCCCTTTTCCTCCACCTCCCTAGCAGAATGTCTCTGATTTATGGTTGCCTGATAATTTTGTTCTTGTATCATTATTATTATCATTATTATTATTATTTTTCCTGATCCCTTATTTGGTTCCCCTATATTCCTCCCATAAGTCAAACTATTTGATATTTTTCTTTATCCTTCTGGCTTATATAATTCCACTCCTAAGAATCTACCCAAAGGACACAAAAACTTCAATTCAAAAAGATACCTGCACCCCTCTGTTTATTGCAGCACCATTTACAATAGGTAACATATGGAAACAACCCAAATGTACAAAAGTAGGTGACTGGATCAAGAAGATGTAGTATATATACACAATGGAATACTATTTAGCAACCAAAAATGATAAACTCTTGCCATTCGCAGCAACATGGATGGAGCTAGAAGGGATCATGCTCAGTAAATCCATACTTTTTGATCTAAATGAAGACTGTGTTCTCTGGCACAGTGATCCCTAAATTTAACCTATCAGAAAACTCACCAAAAAGACACTAAATAACAACAAACACTAGCGAGCTCTGCCCGCTGCCTCTGCAGACTCAATCTGACCCTCCAAAAGTCACATTCAGCAGATCTGATAGGGAATGATAATCTGTACCCCATGCTTCTCCCTCTCTCCCCACCCCCACCACAAGCTCCCCAGAATATTTAAAGGCAGAACCAAGACTGGATGAGTTCATCTCAGTCTGATCTTCAGAATCATCGCCTGGCATCCACAACCTCCACAGAGACTCTGGTTTCACAACCTGCTATGGAGCCTGGCCCTGAGATACGCCCAGGAGCCTCTCAGGAGTACACAAAGTGATGTACCACAGGCCTGAGATCAACCCTTTCTTGCTGAGCAGTTTATTACAAAAATAGATGTGATCTTTGTGCTTCAAAGCAAAACCATATTGCATTCATTGTCTTTTTACCAGTAGATGTTACCTAAGTCTTATTCTGCAGGGCTACAGAACTGACTGAAGACACAAATGCAACCTGAAGAGTCAAACATAACTAACTACATACAAAAAAAAATTATAGGTAAGTTTAAAAAATGAAATTCCAGGATGACAAATGTGTTATGTAACCTTCATCTTCATCTACTTCCCTAGAAATAACCTGAAAGCTGCCTTAAAATCTAAATTTCTCTTAGTATTTTATTGCTTTTGGTCTTCAATAATTAGGTATTGTTTATACTGAGAGAAAAAAAATTCTGTATGGTTTATCTGCCATTTCATAATATCCTTTTAATAGCCTTAAAAATGAGGACTCAGCATAAGTTTTTTATTCAGGGGTAACCTATATTAAACAAACTTTAACATATGTAAGCATATCATTTCACTACTGAAGTTGAGTTAATGAAAAAAAAAATTACCTAAATCAGAATTTTTTTCAAGTGAAGAGAGAAGAATGAAGAGATATGATTTCAACTGCGCAAAAAAAATACTGAGATGAAAATTGTACACACACTCACACACACAGTGACTTCTGAGAACATGAAATTGGGGCAGGCATATGACAATCAAGGCATATATATATATACACACACATACACACATATACGCTGGGATTTTCCTTAGGAAAACAAGAACAAGGAAGAATTAGGTATAAGTAGCCTCTCTTTAACTATATTTTTAATTATCAATAGATTGACTCAGACTAGGACAACTAACTTTCTATTATAAAAGTATAATTTAATACAAGTATCCTGTGATAATATGAAAAGCATAGGATTAATTACAGAGCCCCAAATTTTCTATCACTGCATATCAAACAAAAAGATCTTCTCAGATCCTTAAGACTGGAACTAGAATCTAAAAACTATAGGTCTTGAGAAATATGTATAAACAAGATTTTATTTCTTCAAATTTCTATCACTATTAATTAAAATCAAAACCTAACCATTGCTAGGCAGATTTTCCTCTGTTGTCCTATTTGATGAAAAAAAGTAACCCAGTGGTACTTTGCTATTAAAACATAATTATTCATATTGCTTTTCAGTATGCTTTGGGGGACAAATTTTCAAAACTTTCGTGGTCAAGGAAAATTTCTGACATACACAAAAGTGAAAAAAATAGGATTAATGAACTTTCACGTATCCACCACCTAGTTGCAACAATAACACACAGACAGGTTTGCTTCATGGACATCCCACCTATTCTCTCTTCCCTGATGGTACACTGACTACAGTGTTTTAAAGCGAATACCAGTCAGCATTACTTGTCACTGGAGGGTGGGAGATGGGATGAATTTCATCTAAATATCTATGATTTTGTTTTCTTTTTCAAGGCATTCCTTAACGTATATTTTTTCATTCTTAAAAAAACTTCTCTTACTTGCTTTTATAAGCTTTCCAGAAAAAAAATTTATTTAAAAATAGCTTCTCTTAGATGGGCATGGTAGAGTGTATCCGTGATCACTTGTGTTCTTCTGATGTGTAATCTGTGAATCTATTATCATTACTAGGCAGATTTTCCTCTCTGTCCGCCTTTATGCTGAATATGTGTGTGTGTGTGGGGGGGGGCATGAGGAAAGAAATGTAAGATGCAGGTTTTTTTAAAATCCCCATTTGCAAGTGTGCTTTGAACAAAGCCACTAAATAATGTAGCTTTCTGACATTTCTGTTCTATCAGCGAGTTCAGTGTCAGTGCAGCCTCTACTTTCACATTCACTTGACTACACAAGGGATAGTCTAGAAAGATGCTTCTCATGTATATGAAAATTAAGGAAAACCTATTATATTTTCCTCAAACTATTGAATCTAATATATATTTTCTCAGAGTATTCCATTTTTACAAGTAATGTTTTCTGTTGACACACAGCTTATGTTGAAAAGAGAGGGTAAATGCTATCATTCTGCAGCAATCTTCCTTCAAGTCATATTCCTTTGGATCATGGCACTATCGCAGAGAGCTGCATCATGACAGTGGTTAAAAAAGTGTGGTGACAACTCAAAATTTAGATTTGATAAAGCCATAGCCAGCCAAATTTGGGATGGAGCCTGACCTACCAGATCAAGGTCAATTCAAATAACATCCTTTAACTCACGAATACTAGTTAGCCCTGAGAAGTGTCCTCATCAAAGCTGTGATGCAGAGGTTGAAGAGTAAGAATTACTAGCAGAGATTCAAAATTATGTTAAAATCATACTGAAATTATTATCATGGTTAATTCTACATACTTTAAAATAAATTTAAAAGGTAAAATTTTGTCTTATTAACCAGGAAGACTTGGAAGAGACAGAATAACACTGATTCACAAACAGAATAAACACTGATTCATAAAATTGGATAATTTTCTCTGACTATTCTAGGAGGTTTTAATTATTTCCAATAAAGGCTAGTGACATGGTATCACAAAACTTGTTTTTAAAAAGAACATCCTTCATTTTGATGCCAAATAATTCCAAATGTTTTTTAAAAAATCAATGAAATATATATATTTTTTTCTTACTAGTGCATTGGTTAAAGTCAGAAAAATTTGTGGTAGGGCAAAATCGGTGTGTGTGTGTGTGTGTGTGTGTGCACGCGCACACACACGTGCCCCCTTCTCCCCCTTCAAGACCATACTTATTTAATTTATCCTAAAGCTGAAGATGGTGTTAAAATTAAATATCTAAACAATTAAACAAAAATGACAATAAGTATAAGAATTATTTGATTTTTTATGATGCTATAGATATTCAAAGAAAAAACTTTTAATAGAAAAGAGGACAAAATCAATCTACACTGTTAGGAGTAATGATACTGATTACCTTTGAGGTAACGTAATGACTGGAAAGGGTAGTGGGTGATAAGGATAGTGGATGTTGTTTAATATTGGTTTTTGATTTGGATGCTAGCTAGAGGGTTTATTCAATTTGTGAAGATTCACTGAAATTCACAATTATGATATATGTGCACTTTTCTTTGTATATTATATTTCAGTTAAGTTTTTTAAAAAGCAGAAAATAAATGTAAATAATATTAGGGCATTTTCACACTGTAGCATTATGCTACTTTTACATATTAGTAAGTATTTTTATATTCTATATAAAACATAAAATATAGAAGTGGTTCTTTCTCAAAAAAGAAGTAGTTTTAATTTCAAAAACTGTACTGGTCAATTATTTCTTATTTAAGCTGCTTTATTTAAAATACATGTTCCTTTGAGGAACAACTTTGAAGAATTAAGAATAATTTTAAGTGACTTAGCCTTCACCAGAGTTAAGATGGTTAAGTGAGTTCTTTACTGCAGGTATTTAGTGTTCCAAAAGAACCAAAAAGCAAGGATCAATTTCAGTAAGCCTTATTTTACATCGTTGCTTCATCTTTAAGGAAAAAAATTGTATGTCTTAAAACAGTTTCTGTTTGTGTATGTATCAAGGTAACCAAAAGCCTAATGAACTCAAATTTCTGAGGGTTTTTATAAATTATTCAAGATCTTTAAAAGTTATTTTTGGGAAATGATATGAGATGTATAGCAAGAAATGCATGTAGTCTGGTATCACTTAAACTTTAATTTAATAATATCAAATAAAAATAATATTAAATAAATTAAATAAATGATATTAAATCAATGAGTATTTAAATTAGTTCTGCAAAACCTAAAAAATTCATAAAACTGCAATTCTGAAAGAAGGTGAAAGTGCTGCTCATGGAACATGGAAAATGAAAAAATGCAGACATGGAAAAATGCAGACATTAAAGGAATAGAAAAACAGGAATCTGCATCTAATGAAGCAACATTGAGTCTACAGGAGGCAACTGCGACAGCAGATTTATTCTTTTAGCTATATTCAGACACTCAGGCAAAAGAAGCTACTTAATTTTATGGTTAGCCTTTGATCAAAATCTCAACAAGTTGAATAAATGCAAATGTTTATAAATTCTGAACATTCTCGTATAGGCCACACCTACCTTTGTTCCTACAATAGTACTCATTGCATTGCCTAGATCTCCTGTCCAAATCCTTCCTTCCTTCCTGCTGCCATCAGCCTGAAATATTCATCCTCTCTGAAATCTTACCCGATGAAATCCCTGTTCTCAATTATCTTTCTCCTTTGCATTCCTCTGACACTAAGAACTTAACTCTTATGGAAGAAGTGTTTTATGAATGAAATGCTCCCCACTATGTTTTCTTATTGATTGTCTTACAACAAAGTGATTGACAGCTGAAGAAATTGAGACTCAGAGAAAAAATATTTTGCTTGTCTTCACACAGATATTAAGAAACAAGACTGAGTTTTGAACTCGGGCCTGCTTGACCTCTACCTTGAAGCAGATGGTGATTGGAGCACAGAGATAATTTATTTCACAGAGATTTGGGTTTCAATTATATGGCTACCTGTAAATGAAAAACTTTCATTGTCTTCCTTCTATATAGAGAAAAAGCAACAACCACCACCACCTAGTCCTTCTTGACTATTTTTCATTTGACTATGTTCATTTGACTATGTTTCATTTGTAAGAGTTTTTTATAAAGCACCACTAAGAAACCAGATGTATGTCCTCTACAGGGGATCTACTCCACATGGGCTTGACTATTTTTTTCCTATGTGCTTCTTTTACTTTTCACACAAAACATTTTACTTCTGACACTTTTTGGTACTGAATGTATAGAGGTTTAATCTCACACCAAGTAATTCTCTGCTACATCAGCTGTATGTCTTTCTTACAATTTAAGGCAATTCTGACTCTATGTAGCTGGAGAGAGCATCAGATCTCACAGGTGAAGGCTAAGTTCCACAAGACTGCTTACCCCCCACACCCATGCACACTAAACACCAGTGGCCACGCCCACCTTGTCATATGTGCTCCTGACCAACTGGGTATACATCCAATGACTTCCTCTTGGATTCAAGTAATTTGCTACAGTGGTTCATAGAACCACTTATCAGTTTATCAAAGGACATGATAAACTGTATGGAAGAATATCTACCAATAGATGGAAGAGATGAATTAGGCAAAATATAAGGAAAATATACAGATCGTCCATGTCTTCTCTGGAAGCGCTTCACTCCAACCTGGAAACTATCTTAATCCCACATTTCCAAGATATTTAAGGTGATTTCATCACGTAGGCATGAATGGTCATTAAATCCTTTTTCAGCCTTCTCACTCTCCAAGAGAAAGGGGAGTGGGGCTGAAACTATAAGTTTTTCATCCTTACTTGGTCTTTCTGGTAACCAGTCTCCATCCAGATGACCTATAGTTATCTCATTAGAACAAAAGACCCTTCTTTACCTGGGAAAATTCCAAGGGTTTCGGAAGCCTTGTTTCAGGACCTGAGGACAGACACCAATATACATCTTCTATTATCTTGCACAACCATTACTCTGTATACTTAGGCAACATTTGCAAATATGCTGAGCATATTATTTTATCAGTACAAAAATAATAATATAAAGAGCGAAGGTTGAAAATGTGAAGCCTAAGGGATCTAAAATACGTTAAATTAGTTCCAAAATACTCAGAGCTAGTCTATACGTCCCTCTCAACTTGTATGTAATTCTGAAATGCTGATGCCCAGTATTCTAGTGATATGTTTCATTTGTAAGAGTTTTTTATAAAGCACAACTAAGAAACCAGATGCATGTCCTCTACAGGGGATCCACTCCACATGGGCTTCTGTGACCCCTCCAGGCATCCTAGGGAGAGAACAGTGCTTCTTGCTATTCATTACCCACTAGTGTTAAGGAGATGGCATCTTGAAAACAGTTTCAAGAATTCATTACCCCATCAAATAATACAAGTTTCATTACAAGAGGGCAAGCAAGGAGTTATGAAGGAGATGGTTTCCTTCTTATTTCTGTCTGATTTGTTTCTGTCTGTCTTCTAAGATGTCAGGTGAACTGTCTGTTTTATTTATAAATGACACTACAGCTGAGAAGAAAAATATGAGAATAGAAAAAGAAGGGGGAAAAAGCCTCAGAAGGATGAGAAAGGAGGCAAACATAAGGTCTATTAGACCTTCATCTATCTATTAGATTCATCTATCTATCTATTAGATAGATGAATTAACACTCTGAGACACCAAAGCAATAAAATACATGCTTAGTCAATGGTTTGCATCTTTGCCACAAGGAAAGAAAAACAGAAATCACATTAACATTCATTTTTCTCATATTTCATGACTTTAGTATGACTATGAAAATGGAGTTTTACACAAAAATTTGTTATTCCAGAGCTGCACTCTCCAATACAGTAACTACTAACAACACATAGGTATTGAGCTCTTGAAGTGGGGATAATCTGAATAGAGATGTGCAGTAAAATGTAAAATATACACACCAGATTTCAAGATCTGGTATTAGAAAAATCAAAATGTCTCAATAGTTATATTTTTAATTGATTACATTCTGAAATTGCAGTATTTTAGATATGTCTTATTAAAGAAGACACATTATTAAAATGAATTTCACCAGTTTCTTTTCATCCTGCACTGAACACGACTAGAAAATTTTCAACTACACTTGTAGTCCACATTTGTGGCTTGTATTATACTTGTATTAAACAGTTCTGGCCTAGAAGAAGAATCAAAGATACTTGACATTCAGACAAGCAATAATACATGAGAAATACTCTCTTCAACTCAAACAAAAGGGGTAGAACTTCATTAAGTATTCCATTTGCAAACTGTCTTTTGAGTCATAGATGTTCATGTGATGCTATATAGCAGGTATTTAACATGTTACATTGCTACCTGGAGCATTCTGCTCTGTAGATTTTGAGCTACAGAGATGAGTCAAATAATTCTAAATATATATATTGTCTATATATACATCTCTAAATATAAATTCTAATATGTAAATATAAATTCTAAACATATAATGACACAGATGTCACTAAAATATCTAATTTTGGTATGTATGTAAAACTTTTGAGGTCAGAAATTCAAAAGAAAAAACCCTGATGAAACCTGAGATTTGTCATCTTTTTCCTAAACTACTCTAATGTCTTTCTTACTATTAGCCTTTTCACTTACCTCTTCTCTGAGGAACCCATCCTCTACATCACTAAGAGTACTGTTTTGGAAGATATAATTGATTTTGTCACTTTCCTCTTCAAATATCTCCAATAACTCCCAACATTTATAGCCTGAAGTCTAAACTCTTTACAGTTAAAACTTGCCAATATCTCACTCCAAACTACATTTCGACTCCCAGAATTTTCCACTGCAGAAAGATGGCTTGTCCTTTGTAAAACAAGCCAAGCTTTCTCACAGCCTTGCTGTCCTTTGTCACTCATACCTTCATTAATACCCCCAGCTACTTGAGACCACCTCCTCTCCACTCTCTGGGTTTCTGATATCTGGATTCCATGTATCTTATTCATTATACCACACTGTGTAGTTCCACTACCTCACCCAAGATAATTTTGAAAGGGAGTTAGAATGAAGATAAAAACTGTGACATGTTACCTTTGTGTCTCTAGCACGCAGTGCAGTGTTAGGCGTGACTAGGTCTTCAATTAATAGTTATTGACTGAAAAAATTGTTCTATTTTCCATCTTTTTAGGCTCAAGCCATGTAAGACTTTCATGTTTCTGAAATACTCAGCAAGTTCTTGCTACTATGTCCGTCATCCCTGTTCCAACAGAGCTTAGAACACTTTTTGAAATTTGTTTGATTTTCAGTTTTATTAGAAGAATATGTGTGTGTTGTTTTATAAAGAAATTAAATACCACGACCTGTTTGTATGGTTGCATACCTCCTCAGCACCGAGCCCCATCTCCCCAATTCACCACTTCTAACAACTCTGAGTTGTTTCTTTTTATTTTTTCTTTATTCTTATATTTCTCAGCCCTGCTCTCAAGAAAGATATACACAAAGAAGGCAGGCTTATCTCCATCTTCATGCTTCCTAAAATACATTCATACACCATAGTCATGGAAAGAAACTAGTTAAAATACGGTAGCAACTAAAAGCAAAGAGGAGGAGACAATGAAAAGCAAGGTAAGGTATGCAGAAACCAGGAAGACCTCCCAAACCAAAAAAAGTCAGGGTAGCCTGGAAATAGCTGTTATGCAAGGAATTTTAGTATCAAATATTTGAATTTATTTTCTATCAGAATCACACTGGGCAAACTATAGAACATACCTAGGTCTTAGTTTTTTCCTCTGTAAAATGGAAATGATGCCCCCCTCCCAGATTTGCTATCAATGAATGTCTAATGTGCTCTATAAATTAACACTGCTTTATTAATGTTGTTTATGCATAAGGGAATACGAAGAATAACATAATCATCATACTGGCAACTTTGAAGAAGAGGCTGACTTCTGGTCTAATCATAAGTTTCTTTTACACTGTTGAGGCTTCACCCAGGTAGGGTAGAAACAGAAAGATGTGGTTATACCTGGTAATGGGAAGTATGTGGAGGGGAGATGAGAAAGGTATTTTCCAACAGCATTATAAAAGCAGAATACTACCTAGACCTATATGTTAATCACCTTCCTTTATTTTTGTTTATTTTAGAGTCTACCTAGAAAAGTCAAGTCTCTTCTTTTGATGGCACACTCAGAAGCACAATAATATTTAAGAAATAACAATGGATATCTGATTACTGTTAAGATTTAATACATTATACCTGGTGAAAAAGTAAATACTCAAACATTCTACATTAATGTAATCCAGACAGTAAATAAAAATTATCTTCAAATTTCTATTAAGACAAATATATCAGACTTTAAGGCCAATAAAATCTTACTAGAGAGCATCACATATCAGGATCTTAAATTGCCTTATCATCTCCTTGATGATTCAGAGCATTAATGATAAGTGCTTGATTAAAATCACTTAAATCAACCTTATGTTCTTGAAACTTTCCATGAGCGAAAACAACATTTAAAAACATGTTGCATAAATTTTTTTTGTAAATAAAAAGTATACAACATATTACTTTAAAACATCTCTCTAGTGAGGGAACTCTACTAGGTGGAATATAACACAAGCCCTTGTGTCACAAGGTGCTGATAGGTGATAGATAATCACTTCAAAACACCTTCATTTACCATGGACTTATGAAATTATGAAATAGCTGATTCACATAATTATTGAAATGACTGGCAAATGATTGGCAAACCTCAAGGCAACTAACAATATTAGAATATGCTGTCCTTATAACCTAAATAACCTAAGGGCAGAGGGAAGAAAGTTTCTTCACATATAGTAGTAGACTTTGCTAGTTTTGCAGTTTTTTTAAAAAATTATATAACAAATAGAACTTTTTATTACTTGGATCCAAATTAGGAGAAAGACTATCCCAAACAGAGAAATAGAATGGTGTGGGAATGACTTTATGTTGTTAAAGAAAGCATGTTAAGTCAAAACCAAATCACTAAAGTGGAACTAACTTCTAATTACATGACTCCACAATTACAAAATTTTAAGTTAATATTCATTATATCAACAAAAGTAGAATTTATGTAATCTAAATTTAACTATTTCAATAAGTTAAAAATGTAAATGTATGGCTGAAAGTGCAGAAGAGAAATTAGTTACTTAGTAAGGTTAGCTTTCCTGTGTTCTAGGAAAACAAAAACAAAAACAGACAAATGCATTCCAAAGTAAATGCTTTGACACAACCCCTACAACTGGAAGACCCCACACCATGTTGAAGAAAAAAGGAGAGTGCAGAGGAGAAGAGAGCATGCAAGATGGAAATATTTTTTTGAGACGAAAGATGTATTTCAATTAAAAGACATGTAGAAGACTGCCCCCAAAGAGAAAGGCATTACTGCCATGTTACTGAAAGAAGTTCTTTTAGTTAGCTGATGACTAAGTAAGGTATGGTTGACTGTGAGAGGATCAGAATATCCAATTATATTCCAAGTAAAGCTCTTCATGCAGGGAGTCATCGCAAGCTGGAGGTTCCGGAGTCTCAATTACTTGAGGAAAGCCAAAAGCATGCAAACCCACAGAAAAGCATTGAGAAAGTTAAAATTGGCTGACAAGAGATGGACGAGAGAGCCATGCTAGCGAAAGCGCTTTTTCCACTTTTAAAAGGAACAGTAAAGGCAGAAGTAGAAAAATACAAAGAAGTGACCCACAGGTTGTGTAAGAACTATGTGAAGCAAATAAAGTAGCCAAAGAAGCTGCTAACAGATGCACTGATAACATATTTGCAACAAAGTCATGGGCCAAAATAAAATTTGAAGAAAATAAAATCTATAAAAATTTTGGAATTTCACAAGAATTTGATTACAAAGACTAAATGAAATGTTCAATGTGGGTGATGAATTTGTCTGCTTGTGATTATGTAAAGTTTTATATTATCTAACTGGATGTACTGAATTATCATTTACCTGTAACTGTGTTGATCATTTTATTTACTTTAAATAAAGTTTAGAGTATTAAATAAAAAAGCAAAGCTAATACTTTTGATATTCTGGTGTTTGCATCCTGTATTATTAAAGGCCCTTGACAGCACAAATAAGTCTACAAAGAAGGAAGGAGAGATATAGAGAAATGTGATCACTGTCCTGCAAAGTAAGTATTTTCATCAAATGACAGAAATTTTAACTCAAAAATTTCTCTTATTATATGTATCTGAAAAAAAAAACACCAAATGAATGATCAAATTTCTCTTTCAAATACAGTTGTGCTCCAGAAACACTGAAATCTTTTTACTACGTTATAGCTAGACATGTTAGATAAAATATAATAGGCATTCTTTAAAATGCATAGCAAACTTTGTAAGAAAATAAAAGTTAAATATACAATTCAGGAATTCTCCTAAGTAGCCACTCAAGGAAAGAAAACATATGTCCATACAAAGACTTATATGTATGTTCATAGCAGCATTATTCATAGCAGTGAGAATGTGTGATCAAGTCAATGCTCAACAATGGGTGAGTGGATAAAAAAAATTATGGGCTATCCATAAGAGGGAATACTATTTAGCAAAAAAAAAAAAAAAAATGGAGTGAAACAGTGCTTAATAGATGAATCTCAAAAATATAATGCTTAGTAAAAGAAGGCTGATACAGAAGACCACATCTTGCATAGTGCCATTTGTAAGAAATGCCCTGAAAAAGGCAAATCTATATAGACAAAGTGAATTAGCAGTTGCCTGTGACTGGATATGGAAACAGGGATTAACTGTAAACAGACAAGAGAATCTTACTGAAGTGATTGAGAATATTATAGAACTGGCATGTGGTAAAGGTTTTACAACTCTATTAATTTATTAGAAAAAAATGAGCTTTTTTTATATATTTGATGAAGTTCTGTTATGCCCCAGATACACTGAAAAATCCTTTTGCTACAAAATATTTAGAAATGATAGGTAAAACTGCAGATGGGGAGTGATGTATCCACTGAGACTTAAATCTATACATCATCCCTCACACAAATTTGGCTTGTGAATTACCCTTCTTTCCTGCTCTTGCAACCTCTACCCAAGATATAAACTCACAGTATGTCCAAATTAACTGCCGCAGAGTAACTGGTGAAAGCAAAGGCAGATCTTTGGAATCATAGCCATTAACCCAAGTCCCATATGATTCCCACAAATAGTCCATATAGGTGCTCACAATTCAAAAACAAATCAAAACAAAAAAGTAAGCCACTATGATTGAGAGTCAGGAAAATAAACAAACAAAAGAATGAAGCCCCCAAAGACTTCAGATTTTAGATTATCAGACATAAGTGCAATATAAGTATATTTAAACAACATAAGAAATAAAAAAGAAATTGGAAAGATGAGCAAATACCAAGATATTATATAAAATGGTCAGTATTCCAAGTAATTAAAAATATAATCACTGAAATTCAAAATGCAATAGGGTAGCTTAATGAGCAAAACAGGTGCTAAAGAGAAGTTTGAAGGGTGATCTTTAATAACACAGAGCTAGATAGGTGATATTACAGAGAGGTTCAAGACAAAGCACAAGGAGGTCTAGTAGATGATTAACTAGAAATCCAGAAGACTTCTGTGTTAATTTGGGATGAGATTCATACCTCAGGCACAAGCAATATTCTTAGTGATTTTGCTGCCTGATACCAGTTACCAGTTTTCTCCCTAATACAAAAACAAAACAGTAACACTGGTCAACAGTGAGATCGCTACTGACTTAAAAAGGCCTTTATCTGTAGTATCTTGATGTGCTGAACATGAACATAACCCTGAAAATTTTTTATTAGCTCTTGTTTTGAAGATCTTTCATATAATTCATTTTACATGTTTCATCACGTAAAGTGATCCAGTAGGACTGCAACAGCCTAGAACGATGCAATATTGCATCGCATTGCATAATGCCATCATGTACACATCATACAGAGTTGATTACATCATTTTCTGATGCAATACTATTGCCAGGCGGCTGCTAAAGAAAGCTGACATCAGCAGTGCACTATATAAAGCCCTGTCAGAAAGGTTGAGCATTGAAAATAACTCAGACTTTGTGCAAGACAGTTTCAGCTACTGTTCCATAGAACTGTTATTATTTTATCCATTTAGGCACAATACAGAACAATAATGCCTTGAAAGTGTGTTAATCACGTGGACAATTTCTGCTCTATTTGTGGGGAAGTGACATTTGCCAACCAGAAGAAAAGTATCACTTCTCAAGTGAAGACAGCTTATCATCTTTACTTCGGATGCAAGGTTGGTGACTAAGACAAGCCTTGGGCCCCACATATATACTGTGCTACATGTACAACACAGCTTTCACAGTGGCTAAATGGCAAAAGACCATCAATGCCGTTTGCAGTCCCCATGGTATGAAGAGAACCAAGCAACCACATAAAAGACTGTTACTTCTGCTTGGTTCCTTCTCTTTCTGGTGGAATAACAAAGCAAAAGAAGTCCAGAATAGTCTACTCAAACATTCTGCCTGCATTGAGACCAGTTCCACGTGGTGAGGGACTTCCTATTCCAGAACCTCCAGTAGGATACTCTCTTGATTCATCTGATGAGGACAAGGGTGAGCAGATCTGTTCTTCTCCTGTTCCATCAGCATGCAGTGATCCGGATTTTCACTGTGGTGCATCATCAACCCCAAACAGACTAACACAGGAAGAACTCAGTGACCTGGTTCATGATTTGGACTTATCCAAGAACAAGGCAGAATTGCTAGAATCAAGACTCCAACCACGGAGTCTTCTAGAAGATGATGTCACAATTACTTTCTATCAAAAGCGCCACCAGCAGTTGGAGCCTTTTTTTTTTTTTGAAAGGAAAGTGCTCTGGTATTCTGTTCCGATATTGAGGGCCTCCTGAATGCCTTAGAAATCACTCATGAGGGGCCTCCCTGGTGGCGCAGTGGTTAAGCGCTGTGCTGTGGAGCTGTCGGCAGCAGCGATGCGAGTTCGACGCCCGGCCAGGGGAGATTCCCACATGGTGTGGCAGACCTCCCTGCCTCGCCCGCTGCTCCCCTCAGCAGTGTGTTTCTGATCTGCCTGTTCTGCTCCCTGCTCTGTCTCTGGTGAAGCCTCTCACCACTCCACGCCTCCGGCCTGTACCCCAGCTGTATGTATAAATAAATAAATCTTTAAAAAAAAAAAGAAAGAAAGAAAAAAAAGAAATCACTCATGACCCATAAGAATGGAGACTATTTCTAGACTCTTCAAAACTGAGTCTTAAGACCGTGCTTTTGCACAATGTAAACCGTCTTCCATCTATTCTATTCCTGAACATCTGTACAAGAGACAAGCGAAGAAATCTATAAAGTAGTCTATGACTTGTTTTTTTACAGGTATTAACCATAGGCCTATTACTATTGGCATGCATTTCATGATGTAAACATCAATTTATTGCAGATTACAAAAAAACTAGAGCCAAAATTAGAATTTGATTTTCATATTCATGTTGAGCACATACAAACTAAACTGATAGGAAATGACTAATTTCATTTCAGTAACATGACTTTTGTAAAAATTTGTTGACCAGTGTAATCTGAAGATGCCTGCGCCCATGGTTATGTCTGGACTTTGTATAAGATATCAGAATTCCCCCATGAGACCAGGACTGCTTGGTCCAGGATGGTTTGGAAGATATGAGGGACAGCAGTGCCATCTTGTCATATGGTTTATCCCCTCCATCCCCATTTTGAGTAAAATGCTTGCTTATTTATTTATTCCTTTATTTTTATTTTTATTTATGAAAACTGCTTGGTGGAGGAAGCAAAAATATGATTATGAATGATAGCTAAATATCTGCCTTTTAAGAAAACCTGAAATAATTTTAACATGTAAGGTCAAATCTAAAGCTGATTTAAAAGTTCTCAGTGGATAAAGACCCAAATTCCCTTTCTGAATCAGAATTTGACCTTTGGTTAACTTCCTAGATCTGTATCCCTAAAATGGTATTTTAACCATGTCACTATGCAACATCACTTACAGTAACAAAGACCCCAAATCAGTAGACAGTATCTCTGGTTTGAAAGAAATATAATCTGATAAGGACATCAGGGCTTTAGAGTCCCTGAGTGCAGTCATTTTTACAATTGGGTGTGTAACTTTCAGGGAAATTAGTTGCTAGTCTATTGATTGTTACAACAGCTATTATATTTGCTCCTAGGGACTTGAGCCTTCTAACCTAGGGCAGTGCTCACATCTATGCTACATGGATCTCATCTCCTTGCACTTGAACCTTCATCTGATGGGTGAAAAAAGATGCCTCCCTGATTACTGGGCCATAGACAGCCTGATATTGCCCTGTGATAAGCTGGTTCCCGTTTTGTCCTTCTTCCTTTGGAGTAACTTATGCCAAGAGTGGGCTATGGGGGCCTCCCCGGTGGCGCAGCGGTTAAGCGCTGAGCTGTGGAGCTGTCGGCAGCGGTGACGCGAGTTCGATGCCCGGCCAGAGAGAACCCCACATGGCGCAGCAGACCTCTCCTGCCTCGCCCGCTGCTCCCCTCAGCAGTGTACTTGTGATCTGCCTGTTCTGCTCCCCGCTCTGTCTCTGGTGAGCCCTCTCGCCGCCCCACACCTCCGGCCTGTACCCAAGCTTGTATGTATAAATAAAAAATAAATCTTAAAAAAAAAAAAAAGAAAGAGTGGGCTATGATGGCCAAAAGTCTAAATGTTTAGTTGAACCTGACAAGATCCAGAGTAGGCAAGGCATCTGAAAGTTTAATTTTTAGAATTTCTTTTGGCTCTAGGTCTATATATAACTCAGGGTCTTGGTAAAGTCATGAAAAGATTAATTTTGATAACATTTTCATTGATTCATTCACTCAAGAATACTTTTGAAGGTTCACTGGAGTTGACTGGTGATAAACAGATTACAAAGTTAGAAGAGAAATAGGGAAGATCATTAAGAGATTACTGCAGTTATCAGAGGAGTTAGTTCTTTTTGAGATCTATTTCTAGGATAGAGCTGACCTGGTTTGCTAATGGATATGATGAGCGGTATAAAGAAAAGTGAGTATCAGGAACATTCAGGTCTTGGCTGGGGCAAGGTGGAGAGTAATGCTATTTCCTGAGTCAGGGAATACCAGTGGTCAGAACAAGGATGTGATGGAAGAGTGGTGCTGAAGAAGAAAATAGCCTTTTGCTTGGCATTCAGAAGGACCTACTGAAAAGTCAGTACTTACATGAGCCAGTGTGGGGAAACAATGCTTTGAGAGTAGTGATAATATGTAAATCCATTTTGATAATCAGTACTACCCACTTAAATCCTTTTAGGAGAAGCAGGGATGATTAAAGAAGAAAATGTGAGGAAAGGCAAGCATAGCTTTAAACGTGCAGCACATCATGTGTTAAATTGAAACAACCTCAAAGTTCAACTTCCTTCACTGTTCAAGGAGAAAATCCTTCACTATATACTTCAGGATAAAGGATTTGCAACTATATGGTGCTTGAGAAATATGCTATTGCTGTAATTTAACTCACTGTATGTGGGCTTCAAGATGCACAGTGGCATTCCAAACCAACTTTTAAAGAAAATTGCATGGAATTTTCAAGACATCAGGAGTGTTCCTAAAAGTTATGCAGAGAAAACGGATTTTTGATAGTTATGAATTACATTTAATGCTGCCAAATTGTAGGGAACACTCTCTTTTTTCCCCTCAATATAGTCACAATTACTGTTGACAAAGTTTCTATTTAAATTTTTAAGGATTTAAATGGAAGAATATATATGACTGAATTTTCATTCACCATGTAAGTACTACTGGTGGCAGAGAGCAAGCTTTGTTAGTGAGGGTCCAATTTTGGCCCTGGAGTCTTATCTTTTTTGTAGAGTTGTGAATTGAGTATGTGTTAGTGAGAATAATTTGGCTCTCAGTCAGTCAATCAGTGGACTGAACACGCACAGTCAGAAATCTGGCTGGCACTGAACAGAAGTACGGTTCAGAAAATACTAAACGCATTTGTGACACAGACTCAAGTCCACACAAAACATATATCACAATCACAAGCTAGAAGGGATTCGATCTTTCCTAGCAGGTTATAGATTTAGATAGATATGTAATAGTTGAAAAATACTCTTCACATCTCCAAAGTCTAATTCTACAATTTTCAACTGGTTTCTTAAAATTGGAAAAAAAAGAGGTAAATTTTGTAGAGCTTACTTCATGTAAAAAACATTTCAAGGCGCCTAGCCATATACCAAGAAACCTTGAGAAATTATAATAGGTGTATAGTTTTAATATATTTTACAAGTACTAATGTAAAAGCATATGCTATACAGGCTTTAAAAAATAAAGAACACTTTCTTGAATGAAAATTCAAAATTTTAATTTTTTTCATAATCTGAAAGAATATAGCAATTTCAAATCAGTGCTCTACCCAACAAAAAGGTAAAGTATGCTACATGAAAAAAGCAGCATAATTATCAAAAGATTGCTCATTTTCACAATTTGTGTGTGGGAGGGGGCAGTTTTTTTATCAGGCTTGTGCTGTTTGTTTTTCTTTTTGTCCTCAAAGGCTTCCAGTTCTAGAATCAGTGTTTTGCTCTTCAGAATGATTCCTTTGATGGATAATATTGACACAGGTATCTATATTAGGGTGCATTCTGAGAATTTACTTTAGTCCCAAATATTGTGGAAGTAAAAGACTATGACAGAAATTCTGGGGAGAATATGGATTTGGGGAGTAGGGAACTGACTCATACTACATTTTACGAGCATGTAAATAATTAATAATGACATACAGGTAAGTATCATACACCAAAAACTGTAATGATAAAGAAGCCACAAATTATGTGCAAATTTTAGCATGCTTGTTAAACTAACTCTTTCTCCAACTGAAGAAAATTTTATCAGATGGATGGATCCAAGTGAGTTAAAAGAAGAAATCACTGATTCTGTTCTAATTTATAATTTTTAGAAAGTAAAAAATCTTAAAACTTTTATTGCAAGGTGTGTTGTAAGACAAAGTTGAAAAGGAAAGCTTTAGAGGATTTTTACCCAATTTCTTATGTAAACCATAGCAGAAGGTATGAGTCTCAGTAAAAGCCAAGTACATTTGCCTTAACATAAAATAGGACTGATTGAATTTCAAACTCTTCATTTATTTTTTAGAGCTGAAATGTTAAGTTCCTTATTGCTGTCCAAATTGGCTTAACTCATTATTATTATAATATATACATATATACATTACTGTCATTCAATTAAAAGACGTATTTGGTTACTATCTGAAATGATTTAAAATTTCAAAAATATTCTCCTTAATGATGTTTAGAAAGTGTCAGTCAGGATGATCTTGGCTTGATCACAAGCTGTTTTCCGCACGACTGTCTTATCCTCAGTACACCTGAGAAGCATTTCAGGATTTCAAATTTCCAAATCTTATTTAACAAAGCTGACTTTGGAGAGATTCTCAAACACACAGAGCGTAGGAAGGGGCTGTATTCTACTAAGATATTATTGTGATCTCAAACCTTAAAGAACAAAAGATACCTTTAGGAGAAAAAGGAAAACATCTTAGAAGCATGTACTTTCATAGAAAAGAAAGGAAATAGAAAAAAGTAATGAACGGGACAGTAGTTTGTAAAAATAATGGGAAATTTAAGCTAAGAAGTGACAGAGATAATTAAAAATACCCTATATTTTTGTATACAAATAAGTACAAATCATCAAATAGCACATAGCTAGTTTTCTGAATTATCAAATAAAAGAATCTTTAACATATAAAAGTATCTTAACAAGCAAAATTATTATTATATCAGTATGAAAGTAGTTCATTATAAACATATAAAGCAGTAGAAAAGTGCCATAACTCCCCAAAGAGAGGGAGAATTTTCTTTTATTTACTCCTTATTTCTAATTTGTATAATTCCCTTGTCTACCCACACTCAGTCATTGCCAATGAAAGACAAGTCGTTCTCAGACTCAGCACGCTGCTCACAGAGGCACATAGGCTGGATCAGCCATGTCAACTCAACACAATTGTTTGAAAAGTTGAAAAGTTCAAACAATTTATTGAATGTCATGCAGATAAACCCAAGAGAAGGAACACATTTGACAGATAAATTCTAAGGGATTGAGTCTTACAAAACCAAGGAAATGTGTTGGGATAAGGGTTAAAATGAATAGTTTTCAATATTTAAGTTAAAAGTACATTTGATTTACTTAATGAGGAAATTAAGTCAACAAAATGATTTTTCCTGCCTCTGGAGAATGCTCCATTTAATATCTATCCCAAAGTACAATCCATTTGATTCTCTTACTTCTAAAGAGATGGAAGGAGTATTAATCCCTATTTCACAGATGATAAGATTAACATGTCGGATCTGATGAACATGGGAAGATTGGCACCTTCTCTACCATAAAAGAATAGTGTCCGTTTTGTACCGAGCAAATCTACCAGTTTTTGACTTGAGCAGCTCGAAAAAGTCTGGTTCTTATCTATACATTGGAGGAGCAGTTGAACTAGAGCTTTGTTTTTCAAACTGCTGGTCATCCTAGTAAGTGATAAAATCCATTTAGTGAAAGTCCAAAAAGCACTTTAAATGCAAAATGTATTTTTCACTGTAGATTAAAGAAGTTTGCAAACACCCAAATGAGATTATCTAAGACCATACAGTTTGAAAACTTTTCTATTTATTTGCACATGGCTGGATCAAAAAGGTCCAATTTTAGCACTTACTTAAATGTAGAAAATCTGAGACAAACAAAATCAGAAGTATATTCCCTTAGAAAAGTTGATGAAGTAGCTAAAATATAAAACTATACTTTCTCAAGTCACACTTCAAACTGTCCCCAAAGCAGAAGATGGGAGTAGCCTTAGAGAGTTTAATATAACAAGAATTGTCCTGAGTGTTAGTGTAACCGGGCTGAGTCCAAAGTCCTGTAAAGTTGGTGCCTGCTGGAGGGGGTTTGCTGATGAGAATGAATAGTCCCAGAGAAAATGCTAAGTTTGCAGGTTGGGGTGGAGATTCTGATGAAAAAAAAAAGGGACTGAAGAAACAGAGAAATCAGTTGCCATGATGCAGTAATGGAAGAGGCAGTCGCCATGCTGCAGGAATAGAAGAAGCAGTCACCATGATGTAGGAATAGAGGAATCAGTCGCCATGCTGAAGGAATACAGGAAGAAGTCACCATGATGTAGGAATAGAGGAATCAGTTGCCATGCTGAAGGAATAGAAAGAATGAGTTGCCATGATGTAGGAATAAAGAAGCAGTGGCAGGAAATTCAGCCGCCAAGATAGATAGTTTGAAAATCAGACACCAGAAGTTTTCGAGCCACCGGGACATAGACTGAGTGTTTTGGGAATCTTTAGTGACTTTGGGACCAGCAAATTTGGAGGCTTTGCAAGTAGCCGAGCGACAGAAACTGCTCCCAGTTTTGTTTTTATTGCAGCTGAAGGAAGAAGGCAGAGGCCTGAGGCGGCCTAAGATGTGTGAGTGCAGTCTGGGGGGGCGTCTGGCCACTCTAGTTGCTGTTTTCAGTGTTGTTGGCCTGGTGCTGTGCTGGGACACCATGGCAGCTCTGGGAGCATCTCCAGTTGTGTTCTGTGTTGTCCTCGTGAGTTGGAACCTGGCCTACAGTCTGATTATTGCCCATCTGCAGAAGCAGGAAGACACCATTTTGGAAACGTGGCCTATTGACTGGAAGAGGAGCTCTACCTCAGCAGTGGCGGGAAGACGCTACTTTTGTTACTTTTCTGGGACTTAAAGGACTGGACATTGCTTTAAGTAAGGTAAATGGCCATATGGTGACTTTAGTAATTCTTTGCTTTTCCCTGTTTGTTAAATAAATCCCATTGTTATTGTTTCCTAAGTCTGAGTAGTCTTGCAATTGTGCGCGTGGGTGCAGAACCAAGATAGTGACTGGTAAGCAATTCGGGCAGTGCCTTTGGCAATTTTGAAGCCCCTTTTGCCCGGTATCATTAGGAATTCCTAAATGAGAATGCTTTAAAACCTGGGAGGCTGATGATGCTGAGTTGTAATGGGCAGGCTCAACTTGTAATAAGGTTTTAAGCTGAAGGAATAAAAGGCAGAAAAGAAAGTAATATAAGAGACAGAGTACAGCAGTCTTAGAAATACACATTTTTTAAAAGTCTAATACACTCAAAGAATCAAAGTTATATAGAAAAGTGACTCAAGTCATATCTCCAGCATGAAATTCACAAAATGAGTCCGGGATTTCTTGACCTAATCAGACCATGTGAAAAGTACATGGGAACCAACTTGTGGCTTGCACTACCAAATTTAGGACAATTTGAGTATCAAAAGAAAAACAACTGCAATGGATTTTTGTGTTTATAATGATAATTAAATAAAGACATTTCATTGGTCATCTTTGGAAAATGATGGAAACCAAATTAATATTTTGGAAATTGGCAAACAAAAAGAACTATGTATAATTCCTTCTATTCCTGTATAAATTGAGCCTACGTAAACCAAAAACATCTATAAATGAACGTCACTTTTAATGTAAGGGAGTCCTTATAATAAATGTAAAGAGAAAGACCTTCTGGTAAAGCTTACCCCTATCAGTGTTAGTGGATATAAGGAGGTCAGCTTAATTAGTGACAGACATGGAATAAAACCAACTATTTTAATATCAATTTATATTTTGCTCTGAGTGTTACTATCACTTACTAATGGGAAACCTGGCAGATGTTCTGTTTGTTCTTGTATTTGTTCCAAATAAATCAGATGGCAAGTGTCTTAAGAAGACTAATTAACCAACAAATTGTAAAGAAGATTTAGTTGGGAGAGGAAAGTTATTTCAAAGATAAGGTAAAATGCTAAGAGAGCACTTGAAATGGAGTACATGTGGTTTGATGCTTTAGAAGGAAAAGATGCAGCTCTTTGGTTTTTCTTCCCGTTTTGCTATTTTTTCATTATGTCTCAGAAAGTGAGGATCATGAGAGCTACAGAGCAGAGAGGAGGCAGAGAGCAAAGCCATACTGAGAGAGACTCAATTTCAACTTTTCAGAGAAAATTCTTAGATGAGGTTCTCCTAAGGGAAAAAAAAAAAAATTAATGGGCAACTGAGGTAAATATAACACTGGCCACGGGAACTACTGAGTTCAGATTTAAGCAAAGTGAACCTGAGAACAACTGTTTATGTTTTTGAAAATGGTACAATTGTGCATCTCTAGAAACATCTGCACTGTAAAAACTGCTATGAAATTATGTCATTTAGAGATCTCTAAAATTGCTTTTAAGTGAAGAAATCATTTCTACAAGAAAAGCAGAGAAATTTAAGAAGTTTTCTGCTCATAAGTCAGTGAACAATTTGGAGTGGGGAGCTTTTAGTTCCTGCTTAGCTAATTAAAACCTGTCTGGGCTCAACTTTCTCTCATCTGTTAAAAAAAGAATAATAACTGTGCTTTCTTCATAAGTTTTTTAGTAATAATTTTGGAAGGCATGTAAGAAAATGGTTTGACTGATGAAGAATTATACACGGTTTTAAAATTATTAAGCAAACATTTGTTGAACACATGAATGCATACTGAACATCAATGAATCACCTTTCAGCTAAAGAATGTTAGACTTGGTATGCAACTGACATTTGGTGTAACAAAGTTTTAGTAAATAAACACATTAAACCTATTAAGTTCTATAACTATAGTTAGAACTCAAGGGATAAATGTTTTGTGACATTGTGGCTTTTTTTTTTTATACACAGGCAGATAAATGGGCAGCATGGTGTTCAGTTCTATCTTTTAAGCTGTGACAACTGGGAAAGTGCAACAAAGCTTTTAGTAACAAATACCACTAAGCACATCACTGACCCATAAGTAATTATGCAAGAGAATAACTTAACTGTATTCATACCCTCAGGTTACTCATACACTATGTGAGTCTGACCATTTCCAGGCTCAGTTTCTAAATCAATAAGCTTGAGTATTAAAGGTACTTACCTAAAGAGGGGCACTGAGGGAATTAAATGAATAATGTCCACAGAAAACATGTAATATGTGTATAACTATTCTGTCATTACTATTACTGTTATGAAGCTTTATATTGGACTTCTGTCAATTAAACTGGATTCTTGATTAGTATTTTGAACCCAAAGAAGTGTTTCCTTTTATACAAGTTAAATGAAGTTGTTGCCATGGGAATAGTGAATAAGACAGAAGAAGTTGAGATGAAAATTGGAACTTCCCCTGAATTTTCAACTAGAATATTTTCATAAGGTTTCTTCAAAATTTGCCCGTGTGTGTGCGTAATCACTTTGGATGATTTCTGTTCTTTCTTTAGATTAACCAACGCATACAAACTCATCCATTCAGACACCTGTTCTTGCTCTAAGTCTTTCCTAGGGCTGAACTACCTCAAATACCCTTCCTTCTCATCTCTGTCCTCCTATGCCTCCTCTACCACAAATCCTTTGCCAGCATGTTCAGTCTCTGATGAATTTGTCCTCCAGGAGCCCCAACATACTTTAAGGCCTTTATATGTATGGGTATATATATATGTATATATATGTGTGTGTGTGTGTGTGTATATATATACACACAGGAATATCAGGCTATATATATATATATATATTTATATATATATATATATACACATATATATGTGTGTGTGTGTGTATATATATATATATATATATATATATATATATATATAGAGCCTGATATTCCTCAGTACATGGAAAACTTATTCACTGCTTTTATCCTCTTTTTCAACATAAGAGAGCACACTTCTCTACAGTATTTCTGTCTTCTTTATAGCACTCAGCAAGTACATATACAGTAAACATTTGCTGAATAAAATAAAACAAATTCTGTACAGAATAAACCCCAGGATTGGGAAGGAATTTAAATATCATATAGGTCTACTCTTTGACCAGTGCTCCATCTTTCCATATCTCCTAAAGATTATCTCAGCTTGAATATCTCTTGCAATAGAAAATCAGTACTACTCAAGACATCTATTTTTAGGAAGTTTTAAACATTGAGAAGTTGTTTCTTGTGTGGGATACTGGAAACACAGTATTATTGCAATTATCTTGGTGCTTATTCCAGTTCCCTTTAGATCTACTCACTACTGATATAATACTGATAATGACAAACAATCCTTCTATTTATAAAACAGTACAGTGCAAGGAAAACAACTGCTTAGTTGCATACTCGAGGGTAGTAAGCCATGAAGGTTAAAGACAGAAATTCTGAAAAATGACTCCATGTGATTTGGGACAAATTTCTTTTATCTCTAATAGGACACCTACACAAGATTAATGTTAAAGACAGCTAATTAAAATTGAAATTAAACACTATGTTTTAGCAATGCTAAAAGTAATTGAGGAAGGGAAAGTTAAAATGTTAATATTTAGTTAATAATTTAGTCAAATATGCAAATTTGGTATTCCATTATTAAAGATTAATAAATTAATTTGAAGCAGCAACATATACATATTTAGAGATGTAGGAAGTTTTGGGGCAAGCACAGAGAAATTGGTCCATTTGTCTTATAAATGGAAGTTTGAAGGTTTCTTAATTAAAATGAAAAAAAAAAAACACCTCTATTACATATAAAGCTAGAGTTGCTCTCTGAATTTGTTATGGAATTATTTTCTTAAAGAAATGTCTTAAGAAGTTCTCAACGTATTTGAGATTTGTAGTCTATTTTGGCAAGACACAGTGATAAGCACTGTTATTGTTCAGTCTTTTATTTCAAAGTTATCTAGCTAGGATGACCTAGGGAAAACAGGAATAAACTCATTTTCTTTGCTACGGAGGAAAGAAAAGCATTTTGGAAAAACTTATAATACCAAATTTTTGATGAAAAATCATGACCACTACTGAGGAGAAATGGAAAAAGATGTAAAACATGTTAAATACAATAGTAGAAATGTAAATGCAAGAGTGAGGAACTCTAGGAACTAAATAAAGAATTAGAAATGGAGAAAAGTAACTTTTAAAATGGACACATAAGCAAGGGAAATTTGCAACAATAGAATATTTAGTAATTTAGTACTATTTTGTTAGAAACAATAAAAGCTATCTATATTTAAATGATAGAATAAAGAAGAAAGTGTGAATAATCAACAGTAAACAATAAGATATTCTTTTTACTTGCAAATGCATTTTCTGAAGTTCTTCTTTGTCACTTTATAACTAATAGAGTTATTCCTGTTGACAAAAGGAGTTGAGTCTTACCCAATAATCGCAGAACAGAACAGTTTAAAATACAATCTGAAAATGAACCAAAACATAAAAGGGAAAAACAGGAATTTAACCTTAAATGGACCATCACGCTATGAAATGCAGACCTAATAATATGAAAAATAAGATGGTATAATAAAGAGCAAGCTATTTTGGTATAAGATTTTTTTCCCCAGGAATAAATTATCAGTGTTGGTTTGGCAAGAAGATACAGTATGCGTGTGGCCCAAAATGTTTGTTTGGATTTCTCTTTGTTTCTTTAGTGTGATTATTTTAATAACGTATCCTGGACCTCAATTTGGGCTACCTTGGCTAAAGACGTCCACTATCCCAAGAAGAGGTAGAAAATACACAGCCTATTAATCTTTCAATAGAGTTGGAAGGGCAAGAAGGCTGGGGTGAGGCACGGGTTACAGCAAAGCAAAGATTAATGTCAGCAGGGCACTCCCTTCCATTCTTCTTGTCTGGAAGAAGGAGGTGTATTATTATTATTATTATTATTATTATTATTATTAATTATAATGTATCTAGCCCTGTCCTTTGGAGTCAAACAGAACCAAAATTCAGGGATGTAGAAACTATACACATTGTGCATCTAACACAGAGCTTAGCAAACAGTAGGTTCTGAATCAGTATTTCTGACAGAATGAATGTATTTCATGTCTGAGGTGTGATACATCATCTGCAATGGCATCTCAAGTGACAACCAGGCTTGGGAGGCCATTTGCCCCCAGTAATCCAAAAGTATTTGTGGCAACCCTTGATCTGAGGTTTAAAAGTCCCAGAATAGGCAAAAGAGTTTTGGGATAAGTGGCCCCAGTGGCTGGAGGAATGACAAGGAGCCCGTGGAGCAGCAGAGTCAGCCTGGGAGTTGTCAGTGGCCTTCTAGTCACCAAACATTGATGTCAGGATTTGAGTATTCACAGTGCACTTTAATTAAAGGTTATTTGACAACGTGAGAAGTGGAGCTAACTATATCTTCTTGAGTATATTTCTAGGGTCCTCAGGAGCACTGAAGTCAAGAGAAATGTGATAATAACTGCAAAAGAAACCTGAGTTCTTTTTACAGCTCCATCCCATGCCAGGATCATACTGGTAAAATTCATGATGGAGACTTAAGAATGATAGGCACTTTATTCACTTATTCCATTTATTATGCCACATGTTCTATACAGGGCAGCCAGAGAGGATTGACTCTGAATCCATAAGCTTCAATGACACTAGTTGATTTCTCTTCCTTGTCTCCTTTTAGTTTAAGGATACGCTCGTCCAAAGGAGAAGAATTTTTAACACAAAAACGTTTGAAGGTTAGTAGAGAGGTAGACTGGAAACAAGTGACTAATTATTACAGGAACAGCAACAACAAAGTGTAAGGGGAGATAAGAGAAAATGATCCAAATAAAAACGAAAGTAACAAAGAAGAGCTGGGGAATAAACCCAAGATAGGGAAGCAAATAAAAGCCTTAAACTCTTTGCTAAATCTTTTTCTTTTTCCCATACTAAAACAGTACTGAAAGTGTGCTTAAAAAAAAAAAAGTACTAAAAAGTTACTAAAAGACACTTAAAACAGAACTTGAACAGTGCCAAAAGACAGTGCCCAAGGTGGCGGGACAGGTCACTTTCAGTGGGTTGTCACCTGCACTCACAATTGCACGACACTCAGGCTTAGTGTCCAACAGCAACAGGGTTTACTTAACAAATAGGAGATTGGGAAAAAAGAGTCTTTTTGAGGCCACAAGTCACTGGCTGTTTCACTCCAGATAACGTCTGCAGTGTCCAGAAATGCCAAAACAGGCTGCATGGAGAAGATGAAGTGACAAAGCAGCAGCCCACAGCATCATATCAAGAAGACTGGGCCAGATGCCAGACCCAACAGCAACACTCAACAGCACCAGGAGATGGCAGGGGAGAAATAGTGGCTGTGGTCAGCTCTTTTGAGATGCTGGGCTAAGCCCAATGGTGCTCCTTAAGGGTGATGTCAGAGGCAAGGCCAGGGGCAGGTGCAGTGGCCAAATCTCTGCAGGTCTATGGAGGTCTGCTGAATCCCTCAGAAGGCACTTCATGCTTCTTTCTCTTCAGAGGCTTGGAGGAGAATCCTTTCTTCAAAAATCCAGGAGCAGAATCCTTTCTTCAAAAGCCAGGAGCAGAATATTTTTTCTTTCTCCAGAGGCAAGAAGCAGAATCCTTCTTGGAAGGCCAGCTTTTGACTTCTGCAAAGGTGGTCCAATGAATTCTTCACTCTTCAGAGGCTGGCTGCAGACTGCCTTCTTCTAAAGAAAGGGAATGAAGCTTGTTCCTTTCTTCAGAGACTGGTGAAGAATGACTCAAGCTGGCTCTTGCTCTTCCTATATCCCCTACTAGATACCACCACTCTACAAGCCTGATTGGACAGTTTTCAATCCTAAGCATCTGATTGGACCATTTAGCACTAATCAGCTAGTTTTCAGTTTTCAATTTGAAAAAGTAACTAATGAAGTGAGCTTGAACCTAATTGGTCAATTTAGGTCACACCTGAATGGTTAATTTAGCCTGTGCCTAAGTAATCCATTTAGGATTCTAGTGCCAGATCTAAAAGCAGGAAAAGTCCAACCCAGCCTGTACTCAGGTCCAAGAAGGCTTGTGGGTCTGTTGGCTCCATGGAACCATGGCCAGAGGTGGCTTATCGGGGGATTGGGGAGAGGGAATCAATCACTCAGAGTGATAGGCTGAGGCCAGTGAGCCTCAGCCCCAAGAAAGCCTCCTTGCTCACAGCTTCTGCAGGCCGCAGGGCTCTGGTTACACTAGTGAGATGATTCTGACTTAGTTTGCTTACGTACGGAAGTCAACAAGGCAGGTATAGATTAATATAACCTCCAAACACCAATCCCCATGAACAGAAAACCCACACTTGGAGAAAGACCAGACTGATCCTTTTTCAGTTAAAAAGAAATTCTATAGTTATAAGAGCTGGCAATTAATGGGTATCCACGAAGTCACCAGGAACAACACATATTTTCATTATCACTACCTTTGGTGGTACGTGTTAGGTGCACAACAAATGACAAAACTAGAAGGGTAATAACTTGCTGAAGGTCACAAAGAGACAAAGCTAGAATTTAAATCTAACTCTGATTCCTAAGTTTGTGTTTTCCCCAACAATCCTACCTATAACTATATTTGTTCAGTGATAAAAGAGTAACAATATTAGATTTCTCTTCAGGGAGCAATTTCCCAAGACTGTATTTTTCATTTAGCTGTGCCTGAATTATTGATTTGCTTATAATTGCTATCCTTTACCATAAAGATCTATGCTCAATGTGGGAATAAGAAGCCTGTAAGAAGACTAGTTTTATTCATGACAACTATATCATATATCAATTAAAATGAACATAATTTCAAAATAGGCTGGCCAGGTGTTGCTAAGTACTCCACATTCAACATCTGTGAGAATCCTGACAAAAATTACAAATGATAAGCTAGGTGTGTTGCTGTTTCTGAATTGATACATCTGTAAAAACCTTCAAAAATCTTAATGCACTGTAATAAAAGCATGTATAAACATGGTACCACAAAATGACATGAGTAGGGGAATGATTAATTTGAATATAAGTAAAGTGACAGGAAGCAGAATTGTCACTTGAAGGACAAAATCCCTTGACTATCAGTTGTATATCAAATTTTACCATTTCTAAGTAGCCCAAATAATCAAAATTTTCTACAAATAGGTAAAGAGGTAACAATGCATCTATTTTTCCTTCTTAAAGTTTGTAATTAACACAGGCAAGGAAACAGCCTCACCTAGCTGAGCAACTACCTCCCTTAACATGCTGTTTCTCTGGTTACGATGAATAATCCTTTTTGCTGTCTTTTTGACAAAAATTACCCCTGTTTTACTGACATGGTAACAGGGGAAAAGAGATGAGATGAACTGAGCTTTCAGTAAATTTGTTTTATTTTAGAATCAATAGCAATTATATTACAACTCATAAATTATCCACCTTCCCCCAATCCTCATTTGTGCCTCAACATTTAGAAGAGAAGCCACAGATGCACAAAGAATTTAACCATGAACTCTTGAATAACTAAACCATTAGGAAAGAAGGAAGAGAGAGAAAGGGTGGGGATGAGAGCTTGCAAGCTGGAAGGGCTGAAGTATGGGAAGTCATGATAGATTTCTCATCATTGGGGGGTAGTCCCCAAAATATTCACCTCTGGTTCCTCTCAAATGGACTGGATCAGTTATTCTCAACTTTGGCTAATGTTAACATCACTTACACAGCTTTTACAAAATCATTGTCTGGCCTCCTTTAGAAATTCTGATTTAATTGAGATTCCCCAGATGACCTTAATGTGTAGAGGGCTGAGAACCTCTCACCTAAATAATTGAGAAATACACGTAAATGTAAAATATTGACAAGTTTTAACACAGTTCTCACCTTATCAAGAAAAAAAATCCCATAATCTCTTAAGGGCAGAATATGAGAATATCACTAAACAGCAAATAAACAATGAGAATAAACAATCATAACAATAACACCAAAATCCTCTTTCAAGACCAAGGAATCTGTGCCAGTCCTCTTTCTCTTCCCCTTCTGTAGGAAAACAACATTTATCAGCAGTATATGCTGTGCTAATCATTAGATTGGATACTGGGTACCAGAGCAACATGAAGTCAGATATTAAATCTCCATTTTACCAATGAAGAAATGAGCCATAGAGATGAGAAGGAACTTCCCAAAGAACAAAGACAGAATTCAATCCCAGATCTGTCAAGTCCAAAGCTTTTTATTTTTCTTCATATCTCCTGGAACATTTCTTTGCACCAGTTAACTTAACAGAGAGGTGCTAAAACAGAGTGTAATGTTAGCATCATTTCCCAGTATGGAGAACCTTGAAGAGTTCATTGTAAAGAACTTAATCCATAGCTCTAGGCTATTAGCAATCTCTCACTGAAAACAAATAGGTAAAGTGGAGAAATATAAAATAAGGCGGCAGGGGCTGGTAAGGTACTAATGGTAAAGGACACTGAATGCCAACAATTTGGGAATGCATGAAAGTACTGGTTAACTAATAAATCTACACATATTGAGTATAAGCCCTGTGTTGGGCAGAGAGAAAGCTTTAAGGCCTAGACAATAGGGAGATAGTGGAGGTTTTATAGTTACTGCATCTAAGTGGCAATCTAATTTGCCAACCCAGAAAACAAACAAAACAAAAAGATATCAAAACATTTTCCTTGCACAATAGTAAGTAGGAAAAAATCAACAACCCTATGAACAACCCAGAGAACGACAACCCATAGAAACACTATGTATAAATCCATGCACGATTCATTTGCCATTCTCAAGAAAGAAAGTCTTAAATGCAATTAGATCTGTTTTTTAAGCCAAATCTTTTTTATGCTAATTTTTATTATAGTTTTAGTAGAATTGTTCCCAAGGGTGAACTCAGTAACTGATCAAATACACCTCTTCTAACAAGGGTAGATGTCAGCGTGACACCCTAGTATTGGAGTCACTTATTAGCACATACCAATTAATATCAACAACAACAACAACAACAACAACAAAACTAAATGGGATGTTAGTTTCCCTTAAAATTGAAAGCATATTCTGAAATTTAAATGAACAAATTGAAATATCAGATAAGTAAAAAAGGAAATCATTTCAGTCTCCTATAAAGCTAGCTATCCGGTTACAGTTCTACATTTAGATTAAATATACAAATTAATAAGAAAAATATAATGTTGAACAAAAAAAGATGGGTTAGGAATTACTTTTATTACTCAAAAGATGATTTTATACTGTCCACATTTTAAAGAAACAACTTGCTTTTTTCCTGCCTTTTATTGATATCAAAAATTGAGAAAATTTAAAATCTTTATATAAATGTACATCTTTTACTTCCAATATATCTAAATATGGATTTTCTGATGTTTTAAAGAATTTAAAACATTAAGAATTTTGGTATTTGGAATAATAACAGGAATGCATCGACTCAATATAAAATAATTTTTATAGCTATATTTTTATATCAAGTAACTGACCTGATATCTTCACTGTATTAATCTTTTAGTCATACTTTTAGTTCTTTGTGGATGTGGATGTGCATGTGTCTATGTGTGATACATGTGACAATATTTTGATATACACGTTAATTTTATTCTGGTTCTTAGCACTGTTTCCTGATTTTTTTTTTTGGATGGTCAGACTTAACACAAATAAAGATAAATAGTCTCTACGAGAAAGTAGTTCTTGATGTTTTTCAAAAAGCTTTCAAAGATTTAGAAACTTTTTATTCTTAAAAAGGATTAGGAAAATGGCTTGTTACATACCATAATCTGTGATTTTGCAGGATACCAAATACAGCTCTTTCAGGTTTTGTCCTTCCTTTGCAATGACCTCCACACACCTGAAACACACACAAAAAGTGGTGAGTTATACAAATACGTTTGAAGTAAAATTAGTAAGAGTTTGGCCACGACTATAACAGGAATAGGTCAGCATTTGATGAAAGCCACAGCTCGCTTCTTTCAACAAACCTCTTTCAAGGTGTTCCAGGAAAAGGTATTAGATTTCCTGCTTTAAACTCAAGTGCTCTAATACCTAAATAACTTTAATGAAATGCATTTATGACTGGTGTATATTTTAAAACCAAAGTGATGATAAAAGAGATATTCCTATAAGAGTAATGTTACATTTAATAGTAAGACTAGTAGGTATATATTATATGATGAACATATATGATATATACAATAAAGTAATATGAAAATAATTATAATGCAACTGTAGGATAAAGATAGATGATCATTATATGTGCATGATAAAACTATTACTCATGGCTCCACTATATTTAGATTCTAAATGATGGGGTTTGGGAACAATGAAATTTATATTTTTTGGTGACATTTCATTCAACATAGAACAAAAATAGATTTTAAACATCCACTGCTTTATAGATTAAAGAAGAAAGTAATACACATGTTAGAACTTTAAAATCTTTTAACCAGAAATGTTTTATTAATATTTTATATGAATTGTTGTATAGCATAGGTATAGGCCATTTGAATAATATATAGATTCCTAAGATTTGAAGAATTTTCAAGTTTAAGGTAAAGGTTTTGAATGGTAGACTATAATAGACCTAGCAGAACAAGTATTCCAGAATTGAATATACTTTAAAAATAATGATTAACAACACTATCATTTTGTGGTTCAATCTCCTATCATATCAGAAAAACATGTACAGTCTTAATGACACAGGCATATGCATCTTTCAGGGCAGTCCCTGTTTTAATCTTTATAAATAACAGTTAAGTTAAAAGGGTAAAAGCAAAAAGAGTCATTAACCTTTTCTAGGAAGTAAGGATCAAGTAATTTGATGCCTGTGTGTATGATCCATCAAAAATTTACTGAGTATCCATCTTTGTCTTTCAGATATGTTATTTGCTGTCTGGCTTATTGGGAGGTATCTTCACGAAATGTCTGGAAATTTCATACAATTTTATTTCACATAATTCATTACTGAAGGTTAAATAAGTTATACAGAATGCATTTTTCTTTTAAAAATACTTTTATAGAATGTTGCTTTAATAGAATGATAAACATTTCAAGAGTCCCAGAATAAATGAGTAAATATTTAGGTTGGGTGATTTAGAAAAAAAGACGTATGACAAAAATGGATTGTTTTTGTTTTCATGGTCACAACAGAAAACTTAAACAGTAATACAAAGTAATTATGATTGATAATATGAGTTTATTGGGAAGGGAAACTGAAAAACCAATCTCTATGTCCTTTGGCTTTAACGTAACATTTGAATAAACTTATAAAAAAGGAAGGATAAAAGCAGAAATGAAACGCTATATGCAGCAACTTAAAAAAACTAATTATAGGGCCTCCCTAGTGGCGCAGTGGTTAAGCACTGCGCTGTGGAGCTGTCGGCAGCAGCGACGCCAAGCCGGGAGATTCCCACATGGTGCCGCAGACCTCTCCTGCCTCGCCTGCTGTTCCCCTCAGCAGTGTTTCCATCCATCTGCCTGTTCTGCTCCCCACTCTGTCTCTGGTGAACCCTCTCCCCGCCCCATGCCTATGGCCTGCACCCCAGCATAAATAAAACTTAAAAAAAAAAACCTAATTATATACAGCTAATTTTCGTTTGCTAAGGATAAAAAAATGGCCCTGGATGATTACAAAATTTTAATGGTTAAGAAAAAAATCTGACTTCTTTTTATTATATCAAAGTAAATTGCTGCACTGTGTTCCCACACAACCTACCACACCAGGTAGTTAACATTATTTTGCATGACCAAAACAAAATGAAAAAAATTAGTCAGGGCCTCCCTGGTGGCGCAGTGGTTAAGCGCTGCGCTGTGTCGCTCTCGGTAGCAGCAACGCGAGTTCGATGCCCAGCTGGGGAGATTCCCACATGGTGCGGCAGATCTCTCCTGCCTCGCCCGCTGCTCCCCTCAGCAGTGTATTTCCATCAATCTGCTGTTCTGCTCCCCACTCTGTCTCTGGTGAACCCTCTCGCCGCCCCATACCTCTGGCCTGTTTCCCAGCTTGTATGCAAAAATAAATAAATCTTAAAAAAAAAATCAGAAATTATGTTCATATTATTAATTATATTTTGTTCTCATGTTCTATTCAAACAGTTCAAAATACCAGAAATTCTTGAACTATAAAATCAAAGTGTATATCTGATTTTGAAAAAACTAAAAGAATGCTATCCTGTTTGTGTTTTTGCCACTTGATACTATATTAGATATACATTAAAGAAACATACAAAACAGACTAATAAACAGCACAAAACAAGTTGATTTCAATGTACAAGTCAGAGCAAATGCTATTTCATAGGCAACAAGAAATAATATTCATGTAAAATAAGATAATCAACCACTGGATAAAAACTGCCCTAAAACTGATGAAAGACCATGAGGATCTGGTCTCCTTCCCACAAGACAGAGAAAAATTAATATGAATAGATATCACAAATATAGTTTACACAAGAGGCAAGATCCAAGAAAGAACACATGATGAAGTAAGCAGCGTCATTGAAATAAAAAAATGAAAAAAGTAATATAAAACCACTTTCCGGGCCTCCCTGGTGGCGCAGCGGTTAGGCGCTGCGCTGTGGAGCTGTCAGCAGTGGCGACGCGAGTTCGACGCCCAGCCAGGGAGAATCCCACTTGGTGCGGTAGACCTCTCTTGCCTTGCCTGCTGCTACCCTCAGCAGTCTATTTCTGATCTGCCTGTTCTGCTCCCCGCTCTGTCTCTGGTGAGCCCTCTCGCCGCCCCACGCCTCTGGCCTGTACCCCAGCTTGTATGTATAAATAAAAAATAAATCTTTAAAAAAAAAAACACTTTGCTTTTACAAAGGATAACCTAGGATTTCTGCTGCTTGTGAAAGTTCAGTTACATATGGACTTGTATATACCTTTAATTACTCTGAAATCACAACCGATATGTTACAAGTTATTTAAAAAAATAAAAATACTATTCTTCAAATAAAATAAGAATTCATGGAGAAAAATCTATTCCTTGGAGGTTTTGTAGCAAAACCTATTTTTTTAATCTAAATATCACATCATTCATGGATGATGTGATATTTAAGGATGTGATATTTAAGAACAATTCCCAAATTCTGTGAATTAGGATCAAAACCCTAATATTGAAAAACAAAATTGAGTGTTTGAAATAACTAGCCAAAATAGCTATTGTTTTGAGAGTTGAAAATGGAAGTGGTTTGTACTACTTTGTTCTTGCAAACTGATAGAAGTGGAAGCCCATGAAAGGGCCCCGTTAGTGCCTACAGCCTTGTCTATGTTGAGTTTGCTGGGCAGCCTGTTGGAACAGGTCATTAGGAGACCATGGGCAGACTGTCCTTTCTACTTGAAATGGTTAGAGTCCATTCTAGAATATACTTACCTGAGATAACACAAGACTGCCCACCACAAATACGCTAAATAATTCTACTCTGTTTTAGAAGAGTGGTTTTTGTGTGTTACATGTGTGTGTTAACAAACAAGACTTTCTCAGGTCACTATATAATACATACGTAGGCAACAAACAAGATTGGAAAATCTGGTAATATTTAAGTTTTTCAAATATAGCTACTTATGTAAGTTTTTCAAGGGATATTTAAAGAAGAGTGTCAGTAAAAGAGAAATATTTGCAAAGTGATAATCTTGAGGAGAAGAGAAACAAAGTCTACATTTAAAACCTTTGTTTCTCCATCTCCTCTCCTAATCACAGATATGGCATAGTAGACTATTAATTAATTAATTGATAAATTAGTGTTTTGTCTCTAGGGACAAGCCATGTGTTCTTAAACTCAGAATCTAGAATTCAAATCTTCCCCATTCTTTCCATGCTCCTATCCCCACCATCATAATACTGGCATTCTCTATGGGTCAATATGTTCAAAGACTGTCTATTCCATGCATGACAGCATAATGAATTATAAAACTTCAGGGAAAAACTGTATTCTTAGGGAAAGGAACAATCTATAAGATTATTAAGGAGATAATACAGGAAAAGGGCATAGTGAAAAAATGCAGAATATCAGATATGGTTAAAGTAGCCTAAGAGCATCAAACACAAGTCTACTAAACCACCTTCCTGGATGAAGGGATATGTATTTTAATAAAAGGAAATAGAGAATCTAAGATATGCATTCTAATCTCACCTTCCTGGAACCACAGAACCACCATATACCTCCCTTGGAGCTCTATATCATCAGTTTCTAAAAAATTTGAGGACATATGAAAAATTTCTCCAAACTAAGTATCTTAGGTTCATTTAAATATATTTTAAATTATTTTCAATTGCCTCTCCTCCAACTATTTTATTGCTTTTGTGTTTTGGCAGAGAATTTTAAAAAATTACTTTGATGTTTTGAGGAGAATTAAATAAAAATTGCAACCATTGTAAATACTTGAGAGATGACTGTTGAGTACTGATATGCACCTTTAGAATACAGAAAAGGGTCAGAAAACTTGTTCAAGAGTATTCAAAGCATTCAGAATAATTATTCACAATAATGTTTTACCCACTTGCTTTTGATGTGTTCTAAAATGTAGCTAAAACACCTAATGAAATTTCAAAAGTCACAAAAAGGTTATATTTGTAAGCTATATAGTTGTGTTATATTTTAAAGAAGGGACGGGATGAGTGGAAGGAAAATCTGACTCTTTAGCAGTAGATTCCTAATCATCTGATTTATGTGAAGGGGAAAGGTTAATGAATTAAGCTGTGTAAGCTTCAAAACTATCAAAGGAATTCAAAAGAACCTTGAATTATGGAAAACAATGGCCCATTCTACATTCATACCAAATTTTTATGTTATTTGTCTCCTACTCAAAAGCTGGAACATGGTATTAGTGACAATTGAAAAGAACTAATGAGGAAATATGACTACACTGCTTGCAAGAGGAGCGTCCTAGGAGACCTTGTTACTGTTTGTGAAGTGCTTCAAACCCGAAAGAAGCTAATTGGAACTGCCAGACACTGGTTTGCAAATTTCACTTTAAAGGACAGGCTCAATCACCTTAGAGGTGTGGAAAGAAATGTTCCTATTAGAGATGCATTAATATGTGGCTTGGAGAATTTCTAAATAAACTTTAGGATGTTCTTTGCTGAGATAGAGATAGATAAATAGATAGATAGATAGATAGATAGATAGATAGATAGATAGATATAGAGATATATCTTCAAGCAGAGAAAAATATACAACAGATAAAAACAACTGCATAGATTTAAAGCAAAAAGTATGCAGAATGCTGTAAAGTAATTAGAAAATTAAGTGCACCAAGGAGCTAGGTACATTTAAGACTGAATGAATATGTAGATCAAACCATAAAAATCTAGAAACACAAGTGCATTATAAAAGTGATCTATTCTAGGGGAAAGGTATAGGGTTAAAAATAAAGCTACATTTTAACTGTTTCTTGAAATCAAACAAGCCAAGAAAGCCATGTTATATAGACTGCAAGTAAGCAAAGGTGTAAAAAGCTGAGAAAGAGAGAAATAAATTCCTAAGATCTAAAGAGAGCAATAGGGAACAAGGGGAGCAAACTTGGTCTAATTCTATGCTAGGAAAGCTCATCCCGACTCATATGTGGGTCATTTAAATGATAGCAGAGGTCACCAAAACATAATTTAGTATTTTACAGAAAAATAATGATACCTGATTGATTTTTCCAAAGTCCAAACCTAGTTTTACTGAAGAACAATCCAATTCTAGTGCAGCAAATGAATGGGCATGATTTACAGGTATATCTATTTTCAGAAAATGTACAGTATGAAAGATTTCTATGGACAAAAAGATATAAATTTCCAGGTAAACATTTACAAGCTGAATCAATTCAAGAATCCATTGACAGTACATTTCCTGTTATTGCATGTGAATATAATTTAATTTATAAGCATGCCATTTACAGGTACTTTTTCTAGTAATGTGCCACCTTGATCTTAGAGAAACAGCATGCAACAGTTAATTTTATCTTTAACTTAAACAGCTGCACATAAAGACAAACAAAAGACTATTAGAGCAAAGAGACACACAGCATCAAATTGATATGTTGAGTATCCTTTGTATTTTACGATATACTGACTTGTAAATTTTCTTCTATCCCATTAACAACAGAATGCCAAATACATACTTGTCAATTTTTCACACAAATTTCTAAGATATATTTAAAGAAGAGATGTTTACTGAGAGTTTTTTTTTAAAGGTTGTCTTGCAATTAAATGCTAGTGTTTGCTCAAAGCACATGCTTAATACACCACAGGGGCAAAGACTAGGAGTGACGTTCAGAATCTCACTAGCTTTACCAGTTAACGATAATTATCTTGGGACACTCATTAAGTTTTCACTTACTAAATGTTATTCTCTGGAAAGTCAATATCTGATTAGTAAATCTAAGATTAATTGAGGTATTCACTACTGAAACAAAACAAAATTGATGCCCATTTTGCTACACAGATAGTGGAAAGTTACAAAATGAAATAGCAGCTTTTAAAAATGAGACATGCCACATAAGGGGTTGAATTCTGAAAGGTAACTGAAAATTAAGTTGTGGGTTTGCATCTCTGCCGAAAGAGGTGTTTCACTTTTGAGGGAGGTGGAGCAGGTGTTTTCACTGATTGATAATTTCTAGGCCACCCCCTCCCTGAGCATCTCTAAAAATAAGTAGATGCCCTAACAGGAGAGTGAGAAAGAGTCAGCATTGAAAAAGGAGTAATACAACAACTAAATATTTTCTAATATATTTAAGAAAGAACACACAAACCAACTCTCTCAGAATTGTTTTGTTTCTTCATTGTTAAAACAAAACATGGTTTAATTTAATCAGAATGTTTCTTAGAGTTCTTTAAATATGTATTATAGATAGAATAAAGCCTGCAATGTTTGTAAAATGCACACTTTCTTTAAGCTGCTAAGAAACAAGATGGTTAAAGGGTTTTCCCAAATGAGGAGTTTGGGAGGTAGATCAATAAATTCATGGTAAACTTGGGTCTGAATTTAATAGTTTAGATACATTTATCTAAAAGTCTTGTTTTTATTTTTAGACATTGTTACAATTGTTTTACTACAACAGGTAGTTGTAGTAAACCGTTTTATAACATCAAACCATTATATAACAACTTGAACAAACATTCTCTAAGCATCATTCAGAACACGCAAGAAACAGAAAGATATCACAATTTACTTATTCATTTAAAATGTTTTGAGTGCAAACTATTAGAAAAGTTTAAATATATGATCAGAAAGTCACATTACTATATGATGATGGATATATTACTTATAACCTTCATAGACCAACCACTATTTATCATTGCTTTTGATATGATATTTATACTTAGGAGCAGAAAGATTGTATCACTATCTCTATATTTACTGAAAATAGTTATATTCAGGCTTGAAAGGAATGCTATCAAGAAAGAGAAGGAAAAACACTTAAAGGCAAGACTTCCGAAGTTGACAGTTTATTCATTCATCAGTGGGGAAAAAAAACGTAGCTGCTTTGAAATAGAAAAAGTTAAGAAACCTCCTCTATCCTTTAAGCTTTTTTTTTTTTTTTTTTTGGATTCCATCAATTTATATGCAATAACTTTTGGGGGCTCCAGGCACTGTGCAATGATGATACATTTAAGATTGGTGCTATCTTTACGGTATTCAGGCTTATTTTAAGATAGAGTGTCAAAAAATTTTATTATCCTACATGTAACAAAAATTTACTGTGTGGAAGCAAAAGCCCAAGTCCTTAAAAATAAACAGGAATATAAAAACATCTAAACTACAGTCCAGTTTAGTGAGCTGCAATTCATCAAAGACCAGTCCTTCCCTGAAAAAATGTCAAAGAAAATTCTGGCAAGCTCCAAACCCTACCACCACCACCATTACCAATAATAATAAATAAGGACTTTATTTATAAACTGAGAAATATTTTGAAGAGACATTTAGGTTCCCAAATGGCTAAAATGAAATTTAGATGTAATCCTAAAATAAAAATGATAGTAAGTTCTCTGATCATCCCCAAGGCCTCTAGCCTAAGTGCTCTTAAGTATTGATAAGGAAGTTTTAATCAACATACATCATGTATTTTAAACTCACTTTTAACTTAAGGTAACTAAGACTAAATTCATTTTAGTCTCATATAAAAACATCTAAAAGATGAGATTTCCGGCATCATTCAGAAAAGAGTTAAGTACTTCCTTAGTAGAAGACGCCACACGTCACTTTGTAGTGACTAATTGGCTCTTTAACCTCTGTACTCTGGGAGTTGGCCTGTGCTTCAATACCGGGTTTGTGAAAGAGCCAAAGACTGATGTTCGACACAGACCTCCCATGACCTGCATAGTCAAGGAGTTAACTCAGACAAGATGCTGACAAACTGTTTCCTTCTCACTTGAGAAGGCACAGAATCTCTTTGGATAAGCCAAATTCTCTAAAGACTATAAAACCTAGTAGGTAAAGAATTAGCACAAATCAAAAGAATAGTGTTATTTAGCTACAATTATTCTAAACATCCAAATGTACTAACTTGAAATTTTGCTTGAAAAATGATTGTAGCAATATGAAAAAAAAAAGGCTTGTTTATTTTAAATTGCAATGAAAAGGGCACCTCATATGATATCTTTGAAAGCTTATAATTAGATAGCTGTAATAAGACACACAAAGCAGGTCAACAGTCTCCACTCCAAATGTTTCCCATATGCTTCAAGCTTGTACTCAAGAAGCCTGCACTGAGTTTTCAATCTTTAAGCCTTAGCAAATTTTTGACCTGATCGGAAGCCAATAAAAGAAATTTTATAGGTGATTTTAAGTAGCAGTTATATAAAAGGAATTAATCTCGCAATTGGGTGTCAAGAATAGTGAAGGCTTTCTACTAGTTTCTAACAAGAAGGGATGAGGAAAGAGTTCTAGAGCAGGAAGCAGGAGAAGTATAAGCACTAGGAAAAAAGTAACCTACATATTCATTCAGAAAGAATATAGGAGAAAGAACACATGGATTTAATGAAGGCAGGCACACTAAATAAATCTGGCCTTATATATGCTTAGCTAGATTGAACTCTGAACCCTGTGAAGCTTAAGGATCATCATTGCTGAATTCATAAAACCTACTTCCAAAGCTCTGGGACTACCAATGCTTTATTTCTTTTTTCTCCCATAACATTATGTATTAATGTTCATGACAGAGGTGAAATAATTTTTGCTCTTACTTTATGGGAAAAAGAAACAGCAGGTCATGTTTGGGCACATTATGTTTGCACAGAGGGGCAACGTTTTCATTTTTAAAAAAGAGAAAACATTTACACTTTTCTGAAGAAAGCAAGCATTGCACATATTTCTACAAATGACAAAAAGCATCAATCAAAATGTGTCCTATGAAAAGCAAGCGGTTTACATATTTTAAACACCAATGTAAAAATGATTTAATTTCATTTATTTGAAGGGCAGAGAAACAAAGTCCTCCACATTTTCTCCTTAAATAATATTCAAGTAAATGTTATAGAATGAGATTTAGAAATTCCAGATGAAGGTTACTGTAGCTTTCTTAAATTTGTGACTATCAGGCCATTCAGTGACTCCTGATATTAAAAAGTTCGTTTGTGAAATACACTTCTACAAGTTTTTTCTCAACTCTTTATCCATCATGTGAAGATTTGATTATCAAAAATTATATTTGTATTCAAGTGGGTATATAATACATATGGGTGCATATAAAAATTTATAAATATAATTCTTAACAAATACATTTTTCCTTATAAATACTGTCATTAAATCAACAAATAAATGTAACTGTTGTAAATGCACTTAGTAAGGAATTTTAGCATTCTAGTCCCTTAAAATGTCATAGTTACTAAAATCCCAGTTGCTTTGCTTGGACTTGTCGGCAGTTTATAGAGGAAAAAAAAAAAACCAACAACCACATCTCTTTGTTGTTGGGGAGAGTTGTGTAAAGCTAATGAAACCAAAGCCTAAGATTGGTAGAATCCATGGCTGTGTGTGAGTGGGGCTACATTATCCACTTCTTGCAGAAAATTGCAAAAGTAAGACAGTAAGTGAACATGGAGAAGGAGGAAGGCTCATTTCACTGTTTGTTTCAGATAGTGGATACCGTGCAGACAACACCATGCCTGAAACCCAGCAGGGAAAAGTAAAACTTTCAACCCCAGGACTCAGCTTTATACTATTTTTAAAAGATACCTCAAAATGAACAGCGCATCTCTGGCACAAACCTAAATGCTCACGTGTTGATTACTATAGTTATCATTCTATCTGCATAATCAACAAATGGTGCAGTAAAATGCAGTAACACTGTTAACATTTCTGCTCTACACAGAAAACACTTACTTCCTCAAATACCCAGCTAAATAAAAGAATATTTTCTTATTTCTGACCATGACACAAGAGAGCTGAAGGGGGACAGTTTATTGTATTAAAAAGTCATTAGTGGAGGGGCCTCCCCAGTGGCGCAGCGGTTGAGCGCTGCGCTGTGGAGCTGTCGGCAGCGGCGGCGACGCGAGTTCGACGCCCGGCCTGGGAGAACCCCACCTGGTGCGGCAGACCTCTCCTGCCTCGCCCGCTGCTCCCCTCAGCAGTGTGTTTCTGATCTGCCTGTTCTGCTCCCCTCTCTGTCTCTGGTGAACCCTCTCGCCGCCCCACACCTCTGGCCTGTACCCAAGCTTGTATGTATAAATAAAAAAACAATAAAATCTTTTAAAAAAAAAAAAGTCATTAGTGGAATGAAGAAGCAGAAGCAAGACCAGGCACTTGAAAGGAATGTCAGATAAATGTGCTTGTAATAAATTGATCAATTTTATACTTCTATGGATTCTGAGAATATTAGGAGTTTGGCCCTCGTAACAAAAGAATTTTATTTAAAAAATAAAGTTGAAGCACAAATTCATTTTTGTGATTTTTTTATTCAATAGTAAGTATATGTTCATCAGACATACAAGACAAACTTAGGCCATTTGGCAAACTTGGGGTTTTGGAAAAAATAATGGCAACTCAATACCATGTCATACTTTGAAAAAGGTGAAAGGAAATATATATATAAAGGATAATAATATAAGTAGTGCAGTGAACAGGACACATTAGTTGAAATAGTGGCTTGAGTTAAAGTCATGGAAAGAATATAATAAAGAAGAGAAGGAAGAAATAGAGTATATATAATAAGTGATCTACATATAACACATTTTATGTGCATGTAATGGTTATATATATTACATATATAATAAATATTCATAGATTTCATAATTACTAAAGGGCCTAAATTTACTTTCTCTTCATTAATATCAGTCTTATTCTACAAAAAGTACTAGCAAAATTATAAAAGAAATATTTGAGAAAGGCATGGAGGTAGAAATATGAACACTAAAATAATAAAGTCAGGGATGTACTTCGCCTGAAGGGATTCAAATGATTCAGTTTTGAAAAGTTTCAAGTGGTATAATATTTTGGAATAAAGTTTCAGGGAACCAAAGTAAAGAGGAAAATGTAATTATCTATAAGATTCATAATATCAATGAGTTAAAAAATATCTGATGTTCAAAAGAAGTTGTAAAAGACTAGATATGCTTGAGACATTTCTGAAGGAAGGCTGAAGTTTCTAGAGAAACTCAAAATATTCTGTATCATTTCTTCCCACTTCCTAATAGCACTATGGACTGACTCCATGAGAAACTGGTCTTTAAAAGAAGTTTGAAATATTAAAAGTTTATTATACAAGCTTAATAACACAATATAACCATAAAAGAGATGCTCTTTAACTACATCAGAATTTTTAAATTTTAATGTTTCAAGTGAAAAATCAATCAGTGATGGATAGTGGAAATATGTCTCAGATGCTCAGACTTTCAAACTTGTGTGTGTGTATTCGTATACATATATGTAACAGGAGTTTTGTGGTTTCTGGTATCTCAGGACATGACTGCTTTGCTGAGGCCTGCTTCAGTAGATGGGTTTAATGGATGACCCCAGCGCAAGCCATGGGGAGAGAAGCCTGCAGCACACTGAGGCCCTGAGCTCAGAGCGCAACCTATGGGAAGCCCATGGGTTCACCTAGTAGGCTCTTATGGCCACAATAGTCTGCCTTCCTGCCACTTGGAGCCTTGCCCTGGTTGTGCTGTAGGAGTCCTGAGTGCACCTCCAGGCCAGGCCATGCTAGTGTCCACTGCAGGGCCCACCATGACACAAGACCACCTAACCTCAGTATAGTTTGGGTTTGGACAGACAATGGGGTTTCAGTTTTGAATGCCACGCAGGTTTTGAAAGTGGACCAATCAGGTTCAAGCTCTAACTGGTACAATTCAGGATTTTGAGATTATTCAGGAATTATAAATGGACCAATCACATTTGCGCTCTCCTGGGACCAATCAATTATTGGAAATGGAGTTGTAGTTGTAAATGAACCAATCAGGTTTGAAAGGCAGATAACCTAAAGGGGATACAAGCCAAGGTTTTAGAGGGCTTCAGAAAGATCCCTCCAGACTCAGACCTCTGCAGACCTCCAAGAACTAGTGTCTGGGCCTCCCTGGTGGCACAAGGGGTTAAGTCTCAGAACTATGAAGCTATTCACAGCCACTGTAGTATGAGTTCGATTCCCAGCCAGGGAGCTTCCCACATGGCACAGCAGACCTCTCCTGACGTGCCCGCTGCTCCCCTCAGAGGTGTATTTCAGTCTGCCTGTCTGCTTGTTCTGCTCCCCACTCTGTCTCTGGTGAATCCCCTCACCCCCACCTCTGGCCTGCACCCCATCTCTTGCATGCATAAATAAATAAATAAATGGATGAATGAATGAATGAATGAATGAATCTTAAAAAAAAAGAACTAATATCTGATCTTTGCTTCAAACTGTAGTATGACCCTGTCTCTGGCCCCTACCCCCAATATTGCCTACAAACTGACACCATGGGCCTTTGCCTGGTGTCTCTGAAAGAACTGTACACTGGCACCTGGTCTTTTGGCACCACCACCTGCTAATTGGCACTGCTGAGCTATGACCAGCACTGCTTCTTGTGTCTGGCTGTCCACCTCTAAATGCTGTCCACCACTTCTGATCTGGGCACCATCTCCTGGTGCTGTTGCCTCTGATTTTGTCTGGTCTAGTGTCTGGTGCTGCATAGCCTGTTCCCCACATAGGTGCTGCTAGCTACTGTTGTGCCGCCTCAACAGCACCACATGTGATGCCTCTAGCTCCCACCAGAGTTGGACCCTGGCCCAACATTCATAGATGTGCCACCAGCACAAGCTTTCATCAAAGGGACAATGTTATCTTGCATATGCAAACTGTGGACACTATTTGGACTGGGATAGCTGGCCATCTATGGCCTTAAAAAATTCTTTTCTTTTCCCCAATTTGTTGTTTGTTAATAAACCCTGTTGTTATTACATCCAGAGACTGAGTTGTATCTTGCAGTTGTCTGCACATGGTCGGGGACATAAAAACCATGGCATTCCCTAGGCTTTGTGTGGTTTCATTTGTAGTTGTGTGTCTGTGTGAGAGAGAGAGAGAGAGAGAGAGAGAGAGAGAGAGAGAGAGAGAGAGAGAGGGAGAGAGGGAGTGTGTGTGTGTGTGTGTGTGTGTGTGTGTGTGTGTCTATAGGAAACTACCTTCATTTCATGTAATTCATGTAATTCAACTGCTCTAAGTATTTTCTGTAAAATGGAAATTACATATCTACCTCTCTGGATTTTGTAAAGGTCACATCTCGTCATATTTGTAAAGGCCCTTTTAGTTGTTCAACAAACATTTACTAACTCTTACTATGCCCCTAACTATTAGATACAAGGATGGATAAGACAAGTCTCTTTCCAACAGGAATTCACAATCTTGTCAACTTTAACATCCTCTGCACAAATAAAAGAGAGTTATTTGGAATCAAGTAAAATTTCCTAAAGTGCATTTCTCACAAAACCAGTACTTTGGGACCTTAACAGTTCACATATGCAAAAAGAAATGTATGGTAGAAAAAGTGTATGTTAAATCAAATCAATTTTTTTTCCTTTAGTAAGCAAACAAATGTAAAGCACACAAAACAGCACCTGGCAAAGGGTAAGCAATTAAATGTTAATCACTATTAGGTCCTAGCACAGAAGATGCCTACAGTAGGCTGAATAAGTTCCCAGAGACCACCTCATGAACACAACTAGAAGTTGAAAACAATTTAAAATCAGCCTACAAAAGGGAATAAAAGGCAAAAATGAACAAGTGGGACTGAATTAAACTAAAAATCTGCACAAGGAAAGACACGTGCATCAAAACAAGAAGATATCCTATTGAATGGAAAAGATACTTACACATCTCACATACAACAAGAGATTAATATCCTAAATCTGTAAACAACTCATAAACAACAAAAAGCCAAATATCTATATTAAAAAGTGGATAGAGGATCTGAATAGTCACTTCTCTAAAAAAGACATACAGATACCCAAACAGGCCCAAGAAAAGATGTTCATTGCTTCTTTTTTTTTTTTTTAAGGAAATGCAAAGCAAAACAACAATGATGTATTGCCTCTCAACTATGAGAATGGTTA